>JBBPMY010000171.1:0-26762 GCA_038090615.1 Phylloporus gajari | reverse complement strand
GCATCTCCCTGCGCTCATTCCTGATGATCCCGAAGATGATCGCTGCGAGTACCGCATTATAACGTTCGAGTCACGAGTAGCCGAAGAACGGGAACGTCCTCCGGAATACAAGTTCTTTAGAATATATAGCTAGATTAATCACTAGAACATTCATTCAGTTATATTATCTAGTTTTATTTACTATTTAGTCATATAGATATTCAAGTTATTCAATTGGTTAGATGTCAAAATATATGGACAATCAATTTCTTTTGAATATCTGATTAATCACTAGAATGTTTATTTGATTATATTATCTAGTTGTGATATATAATATCAAATATACATATTTAATTTAAAAAAAAAAACACTTTTATTATATATATTTCATTTTTAGCTGTATTTTTTCCTACTCAACATAATAAATCATATAAATATGATAATCACATGGCAGTATACAAATTAGTAGATTATAGTAAGATTATATAGTATAAAAAAACTTGTATTTCTATTAAATCATCTAAATTGATATAATAGTCTAATTTAGATTATTCAAATAGAATTAGATATTTCATTCATTAAATATTTTAGATTCTTGACTAACATGATTTAATATCCTAACAAACTATCAATATAGATTTCTATTGAATATTCATTTATCTATGGGCATCAGCAAAACCTCAACCAGTTTAATTGGTTTAACACTACTTAAATGTTCTTAATTAATAACTTACTGACTCTTACTGACTAAGAACTGACTAAGGACAACTAAGACAGTGTTAAACACCATTAAGTAGGTTGAGGTTTTGCTGATATGATGACTGTCCATATCTGACTAATGAATGATTTGCTCTAACTCATTCATATTATATAATTTAATAGACTGACTGATACTCCACTGTTCTGCTATTGATTAGTACTTATAACATGATAAGCTCTCTTATTACTATTGAATATTATTGCTCTATCTATTTAGAACTACTATACACAAGTACAAATAGCCCATACTATATATAAGAAGAAGCTCTCTATAATTGCTCTTTTAACAACAGAACACTGAATCATTGTATTCTTCTCTTCTATTCTCTGATACTGAGATATTCTATCTAAGGTCATATATTACATTCAGTACTATATTCTTCACCCTTGGCTAGTATCAACTATCAAAAACCACCATCTAGTATATATTCTTACAAGAGAATTACTTCCTTCCTGCATAATTTAGTGTCATACTTCAAAGGTTAGGTATGTATACATTCAGACAGACAGACAGATAGATATGTGTTCCTTAAATTATCTAGTGTATTTGATTGATTGATTGTTAAAACATTCATTCATTATACTGATTAGTTATCATGATACTTGATTCTAAATATCTTCATAAGGTTTAGATAGTCAAATTTTATTAGATATTAAACTATATAAATATCTATGTTGTTTAGATTATCTAGTGGATTTGATTGTTTAATTATTAGAACATTTTACTTATATTAATTAGTTGTTATGAATATTTATTCATATAGATATTCAAATAGAGACATAAAGTATAATAAACAAAAGTAAGGTAAATGTATCAAACACACATAAAGTGTATATAAAGTATTATAAACAAGAGTATAGCAAAAAAGGTGTTGAGAATGTCTTATCTTATCTTATCAGACATTCTCTATCGGTCAGCTCTTATTTCTTATCTTTAACATCATCATGATTTCTCATACATTAATCATCCTTATCATGATGACTGATACATTATTACTCATGCTGACTGATACTGACGCTGCTCATGTTTTGTTATTGGTTAGTACTTTTAGTACAATAAGTGTTCTTAATGCTATTGGCTCAGATAAGAGTCTTTACTACCATTGGCCACTATGGTTCTATCTATTTAGAACTACTATACATATGTACAAACAACCTGTCAAAAGCCTCACCAGCATAAAATGTACATATTTTTTTTCTATTCACAGATACACTCAGCTAGTCCCTTGCATGTGTGCTCCCCACCACCTTTGTCATGTGCTGTGTGAGTATGGATGTGTACACATGCCCCTCCATCAACCCACATGTCCCAAGGACATGCACCCACCCTTTGCACAGCCCTAGCCATGTGTACACCATCACCATGATCTTTGCATGCACTGTCACTCCCTACCATCAACCTGGGTGTCTGCAAGTACACACCCACCACTATTGCCATGTATTAAGAATGTCTTATCTTATCTTATCAGACATTCTATATTGGTCAGCTTATCTTTCTTATCATTCATTATTCATCCTTATCATAATGACTGATACTTTATTACTCATGCTGACTGATACTGACACTGCTTATATTATGCTATTGGCTAGTACTTTTAGTCTGATAAGTGTTCTTAACACTATTGGCTCAGATAAGAGCCTTTACTGCCATTGGCTACTATTGTTCTATCTATTTAGAACTACTATACACATGTACAAACAACCTGTACAGTATATAAGGAAGAGCTCCCTCATGTATGCTCCTCTAACAGAATATCCATCATCTGTTCTCTTGTATTACACACTATTGCACTACACTTCACTTGGCTACTACCTATACTGCACCTACCTAGTGAGTAACTCCCACTAGAGCATTTCCTGCACCATTTGGAGTCTCCAACTTCAAAAGGTTATGAGCTCTACTTAGACAAGCAGAGCCTGTCTATTTGCTAGCACTTTCAATGCCTCCCACTGTCTTGTGTGGCCAGCTGTGATGGTTGCTGGACTTGTTATTCTTGTATACACTGATAACCCAACTATATGATGGGTTAAGAGCAGCTGTAATGGTGGAATTGATGGTGAATTGCCTTCTTTTCACTTTTCAAAGTGGCTTTGCTCTTTTTCAGAGATAATCCAAGGCTCTAGTCATAATAGCACAACTTAGTGCTACTCAGAGACATGAGCTAATGCTGATGGTGAATTCTTCTTATCTAGAATCACCAACAGTATGTGAAATGCCACCCAACTTCTCAACCCAAGAACAAGCTTCTCAAGATGCCTTATGAGACATACTCATATTACTCCTCCAGAAGTACCATTTGAGATACCCTGTTCTTGCTGCTTCAGTGCTATTGAACAAGGAGAAATCCACCGTCATGATGAGACTGATGTTGTCAGATGTGGATCAAACGATCTCATTGATCACCAACTGACTCTATTTGATTTCTACAAAGTCATCTGTAGTGATACTGGACTATCCTCTAGGCAACCCATCACTCCTCCTAACAAACCCATTGTCCATGCTCTCATCTAACCCCTTTGCTATGTAGAATGACACCTTAATCACCTTGTCTTCCAAGATAAACCTAGACATGGAAGTCAAGATCCCAAGCCAAGGCCTGTCATTGAACCAGGTCTTGTCTCATCTCCAGCCTGGCAGTGATCCACGCCAATATCAATTCCTGGGGCTGTCCAGGATGCAGCTTCCAGTCCTGAAGAAGAGGATTCAGTTGAGACTGAAAGAAGAGCTCTCAATCATTGCCTCTTTACATGGCTTATTATTGTCACCCAACAAAAGTGAGATAGAAGACTGTGAGAAGGAGAACAAGATCTCTTCCCAGTCGCAGGAGTTGCCAGACCTCCTCTACCCAACTACTCCAGAGCTGAGATGACAGCTCCCACTCCATCCTTCATGCCCAGATCCCTGATCTATGTTGCCAGACCTCCTGATAGTGGAGAGACCACCCTCGCTACCAGTGCTGTTAATGAATCAGCACATCCTTCCATACCCGAACTAGTTCCAGTACTTCCTGGATCTCCCAGTCTCGGCGATTCATCATCCAACTCTGATCCAACCACCGGAGCACTTCCAGCTCCTGTACCTTGCTGCTTTGGTGGAGTGCTTTTAGGAACAACAGAAGGGGTTTACACCATTGCCATACCAAGTGGGAAGATGGTGACAGAACTACAACCATGGGATATGAACTGCCTGCTATGAGCTCATTATATGATGGAGACAGTCCCACCCTTTATCCTAGCCTTTCAAGAAGATGAGGAGTTATATTTCACCCACTACCACAACCTCCCTCTTCTAGCTCTGCTCCAACTTCAGGGACTGGAGAGGAGGGATATTGAAGTCTCATCATGGAGACTGGTGAACTGGGAAATTCACCCAGTATACTTGAACCACCAGCTCCAACTCCTGAGGTACCTTATTCCGAGGTCTTTTTGGATGGTCTACCCTTTTAAAATCCAGACTTGTGAGTCTGGAGCTAGCTGTCCCATATGTGCTCTCAGCTACTGGGATAAGACCATAGGCCAAGTCTATGAGGGTGCTGGATGGGCATTCCCCACCACATCTTATGAAGAAGGTAGATCATTCATGGTGAAGGATCAGGGATGGGAACTGTTTAGATGCAACCTCTTTCCACTCAACTGGGCCAATATCTATTTCATGAGATCTAAAAAACCTAATGTTGTATTTAACAAGGATCTCTGGCTGGATGAAGCAGACAGAGGAAGGTATAGAGGAGAACCCACCATAGAGTACGGACAGAGAGTAGAGATGGACATACGAATGTGGAATTGGCTCTTTGATAAAGAGCACTGGGATGGACTTAAACAGTCCTACCCTGAGATATGGAGGAAAGTGAGCAAGATCAGAAAGCTGATCATGGACTCTGTAGGAACTACTGTGGAGGATGATGTCTACTCAGCCCTTGCCCAAAATGCAGGTAACCAAGGATGAGCTGAGTTCCTTTCCAGACCTAATCATCTCAGAAAGAGAAGAGCTGCTGAAGAAGGCAAAGCACAATGCTGAACTTGCAGACATACTTAGAATATATGGTAGAATTCCTGTTCCCTCTTCTTGGCCATTGGACTCTTCCCATGAACATTTCTAGTCCAAAGACTACAAAGAACCCTTTCATAGTTTCGCTGGTTTAAATTCTTGGAATGAAAGTGTAACTATTCCTTTTGAATCTTGTGGAGACAAACAATTATTGTTTGTTAAAGACAAAAGGATCATTACTATTTGAAACATTCATTTTTTCAAACAGTTAAACTTTACTGTTTTAGAAAAACATGCTTCAGATCCTTTTACATACACTTTCTCTCATTCTTTCAAAGAGTCCAATACCAAGGAGAAATGGAGATTACTCTGGGAATCGTTGAAACTGAAAGGTTTCAACAAAAAGGAACACTGTTCCTTCCTTTACTGGAAGAAGAAAAGAGATCTGGGTTCTCTCTTACCGCATCAGATACCTCTTCCTGAATCTGATGACGAGATTGGGTTCTCTCTTACCACATCAGATACCTCTTCCTGAATCTGATGACAAGATTGGGTTCTTAACTCCCTCAGAGATAGAAGAAAAAGACGATATGTCCCATACATCTTCATTCAATCTATATGATTCAATCATAGATGAACTGTTTGCTGAATATGGTTTGACAGATATCATCCATTTCTTATAATGACTGTTGCTCTTGCTGTTCCCACTGATTTCAAATTCAACAACACCATCCTTACTCAGATACTGGTTCTCAAAGGTTCATCAAATTACCCTATATGGAGTGTGCATCTTCAATCTGTTCTCCAATCTCTCTCCATTTGGGGTTGGATAGAAGGAACCATTACTTGGGTTGAAACTATTCCCAGTGATCAAGGAAAATGGGAAGTCATTGATAAAAGAGTTTGAGGCATTATTGCCAACTCTATCAGTGACTCATTCCTTCACCATGTAAACTATGACTATGCCAATGCTGCTGTTAAAGCCTTGACTGTAAAACCATTGTGGGAAAGGCTTCAGGCCTTATTTGTGTTGAGAGGTTTGGCAGGACAGTTTCATTTGTTCCACCAAGCTAACCAGGTTCACATCAACCCAAGAACAGTGAATGAGGACATCTTACACACTGGTCTGGACCTTCCCAAATCATTCAAAGCTATGTTTATTCTTGAGCACCTGCCTGCAGAAATGTATACTTTCTGTTTGACAGTGGCTTTGACCACTGATCAGGCTGCATTTATAGGTGATAATATAACAACCAAGATCTTGCCAGAGGTCTCAATGCTCTCATCAAGACACAAGCTCAAATCCTGCATTTCAAATGTGGAGATAAGCATAGCTTCTATGTCACAGAACCCAAACCAGGTAAGTTCTGTGAACTGAACCAACATCATTTGAAAGGGACCTCCTTCCTCTAACAAATGGCATCTCTTTAAGGCTTCTAGTTCAAACCAGAACCAACCCTTCAGAAAGGAGGAAGCAAGCCATGCTGGGTTCAAGATGAGGAAGTCTAAAGGAAAGGGAAAGGCACCAGCAGCCAACATGGTGGAAGGAGAACAAGGTTTTGTTTATCAAGTCATTGGAGATGACAAATATGCTAATGAACTTCATGAAGCACAAGAGATGGACTGGATGGAGAATATCCCAGAATGGCCTATTGCAGTCAAGGCCATGGGAATCTCTGAGAACAAGGACAAGATTTCAATTCTTGAGAACCTGGTAATGAAGACAATCAAGGTATGAGTATTGTCAAACTTTCCTTTCCTCACCACTCCTCTTTCTAACTCTGAGATGAAAGAGAGAGCAGGACCTTCTCAGATACTGATCTTTGTTGATTGAGAAACTCTACCAGAAATGGTTTTAACTCTGTGCTGGTTGTGGTAGACCACACCTACAAGGGGGGTATTTTTTTCCCAACCAAAGACTTCATCACTGCAGAAGGCATTACTGAACTCTTTCTTCATCATATCTACAAATGATTCAGACTCTATGACAAGATCATCTCTGATTGTGGCCCCCAATTTGCCTCAGCCTTCACCAAAGAACTTGGCAAACTCTTGAACTACAACCTTGCCTTTTCCACTGTATATCACCCTCAGACTGATGGAGAAACTGAGTGTATGAACCAAGAACTTGAAATCTATCTCTGCATCTTCTGTGGCACCAACCCCACTTCCTGGTCACAGAAACTCTCCCATGCTGAGTTCACCCACAACCACTGCCCTCATTCCACCACCAGTCAATCTCTATTCTATCTTATGATGGGCTATGAACCCCATGCCCTACCTACCATCCTCCCTGAATCCCATCTCCCCACAGTCAAATAATGACTCAAGATCCTATCTACTGCCAGAAACAAAGCCCTCACCACCCACAAACTTGCCTGCCAAGTTATGACATCTCATACCCATCAGAAGTTCACCCCCTTCACCAAAGGAGATAAAGTGTGGCTGGAAGCCCAAAACTTGAAATGTCTGACAAACCTGAAGTTTGCACCAAAACAAGAAGGTCTCTTCCTTGTCACTAAGGTACTATCCCCACTCAGTTCCAACTCCACTTTCCCAGTACCTGGAAGATCCACCCTGTATTCCACACCACTCTTCTCATGCCCTATTGTGAAAACAATGTTCATGGCCTGAATTATCTGGCTCCACCTCTAGAACTTATGGAAGGCAAAGAAGAGTACAAAATAGAGCAGATATTAAGATATTGAGGCAACCTGTCATCTAGGCAATATCTGATCCAATGGAAGGGGTACACAGCCAAGGAAGATTCATGTCAATCCAAGTGGGACCTCAAACATTCAATGGCCACTCTTCTAGACTATAAGAAATATCACCCCAGAGCTTTTCCCTCCATTGTATGAGATACCACCTTTACCCTATCATTGCCAAACCAGCCTCTCCCATCCTCACCACTATGCCTATTGAATTTTACTCTGACAAAAAACTTGATCAAGTTACTCCCCTTTATACTGTCTACTTTACCCCGGATGTTCCCTCCTCTCCAACCACCACCACCACCACCCTCTCTGAGATCACCCCTCCATCTGACATCATCCACAGTTGATGCCTTAGACATTCCCCTTGCCAGAGAATGACTCAAAGAACCCCTCTACTGAGAGCGGAAGGAGGAACTCCTTTGTTACCTGTCTTGCAACCACCTTACAGTTCCCATCTATGTCCACTTACATGTGGACTCCCCCTTCCTCCTACTTTATAGAGCTTTCTTTTCTCTAGATAATGTCCTCCCTCCATCTGCCTGCACCCCCATATGCCATGACATACTCAAGACTATACATTAGTTAGACATGCTAACCTTCCTCTGCAACCTGGAAAGGTATCTTCATGAATTGGCAGAACAAAGGCAAGCCCATATTGTCTTCCTCTCCACTCACAGCATGTCAGAAGTCTGCACCCCATCCACCCCATCAGCCTCATCATTCTCTCTCAACTCAGATGAGGAACTCACCCTTTAGTGAGAGGAGAATTGGTGGACTGGCTATAACAGCAAAGAACCTCTTCCATACAATCACCTACATATACATGAGACATGTTACAACTGTCAATGCCTAGGTCATAGGAAAGTAGACTACTGCAACTACAAGTGTGGCTTTTGCCACAAATTCTGTCCTCACCACACTGCTGTCTGATGCCCATCATGCTGTTGTACTCCAGATTGAGTACTGTCCAACTCCCCTCCTAGCTTATCTTTGTCCTCTCGCTGTCGCTGACCCACTACTGGTCACATGTATCTCTCCTGTGGACCACTTTAACTACACCCCCAAGTTGAACATCTCTAGCATTCTCCCTCTCCTCCTTATGAAGAAGACTATGATGCTGTGGCAGATGCCAATATGCTCAGCTCCCCAGACAGAGGGTTTCTTGATTTATAAGTCCTTGTTGCTGTCTCAACCCTAATACAGGGGTAATGTTACAATTTCTCTTTTCTTGCTTAGTCATGCATATTCTGGATGCTATTTCTCTTCCTATGATTACTCACTTTCTCTTAGTCATTAGCCCAATGACTCATCATCATCTCCTAATTGTAGTTCTCCCATTATCCTCTTGAACATTCCATGTAATTCCATTGTATTCTATTTAGTCATCTTGGTTATGACTTCCTGTGTACTTTAGTTCTTTCATTTTCCATCAGCTTCTATACCTTAGATATATAAGCCTTCTTCTTTCCTTTTCTTCTCTCAAGCTAGTTCTCCTTAGAGTTACTGCCTGTACCTCTAGACTAGCAATATACTCCTTTCCTCTCATCATCTCTCAACTCTTTGAGCCTCTATTTGTGCTCAGAATGGGTATCTTGTCCTTAGAACCCCTTTGATCCCTGTTACCTTCAGATATCAGTTTAAAGACCCAAGTTCACCATCTTGTGAACAAGTCTGTATGAATTTATATATGTATAGACCTGGAGATGATCAATCTACCAGTTACTCAGACTCAGTTGACTATCATCAGCTGGTTACTTAGACCTAGACAACTATCATTGTCTGGTTACCTTGACCTAGTTGACAACCCATCAACTGGTACTCAGTCTTAGGCTTTTCTGAGGCTATGCTTCACTCTACCTGAACTAAGTGTACTATTTGTCAGGTGACAAGGGTCTCAAGTCACACTTGTCACATCTTGGTAACAGTCACACCTGAAACCCTGTATGAGATCTGCAATGTCCTACACATTAGTCCTGTGAAGTCCTTTCACCTTAATCTTTGGAATAACTATTCTAATATATATCAAGAGATCACCACAATTTCTAATTCTGTGAGTTATTCAGCATTTGATTTTCATTTCAAAAGTATTACTGAGGTGGTAGGCTTATCACATACACTAATTTTTGTTAACTGGATAGTTGACTTGCTACATGGATGGCAGTATTACATGATTGACTGCTGTCAAATCTATGCAATTTTGTGGGTTTTCTGACTTCACACTAGAGTGAGCATGCTAAGAAAAAAGAACTCACCCTATTTATAATGAGTGAGTGACATATCCAATAGGTAAGTAATTGCTCATAGAAAGGTATCAGATCAGATGGTTCTGATTGCTGACACTGGCATAGGGTCTTGATATCCCCAACATCTAGTTTGTTGGACAGCTTGGTGTGCCACAATTGCTGGTCATTTGGTTGCAACAAGCAGGTTAAGTGGGGAGGTTGCCTGAGGTCTGTGCTCATGCAATGATGTGTGTAGAGGCATCTGTACTTCAGTGGCTTAGTAATTCCAGCAAAGCTGCCAAAGAAGACATAGGAGAAATTGAGGAAGAAATGTTAATAATTTGGGGAAACTTATCACAAGAAAACCAAACCAGTATTATCTGAATTTGTGTCAATGATTGACCATTATTATAAGGTTTAGGTATAGCTTATTCCTTGCTCTGCTCATAGGACAGACAGTTCCAAAATCTGTATTTGAATGAGTAGGTATACAAGAGGGTGAGATTGTGATTCCAAAGATCACAACTCCTCCCTTTTTATACTACAGATTATGTAGACTGTAGTAGGTAATATAATAAAGTATTGAACAAACAAATAAGTCACCTCTCAATAATGAGGTATGATAGTGTAATATACAACATATGTTATATACAACCATATGGGTAATAGGGGCTATTGTCTGAATAGGTAAGGGTAATCTTGAGCACCTTATGTCCTCCCTTTGTGAGACATTACATATCTCAGGTCATAACAGAATGACTAATGTATATATTGGGTGTGTCTCAAGTGTCAGTACATCAGGAGAAACAAAGAGTGAATTAAGAACATCAAGTCTGATAGTATAGTAAGGAGGAAATGGAAAATAAAATAAAGAAAATGAGACAGTGTCTGTGTGCAGAACAAATGTATAATGAATCAAGCACCATCCTTGCACATCACATCCACTCTGAGGCCTCCAAGCCTTCACCTTTGCTAGCATCACCACTGAGATCAACCTCATTTCTTAGAACAGAAGGGAAATCATATAAGGCAATGGTCCAAACTGTTCAATGAGGTGATAGTCCTCAGCTACACTCAAGTTGAATGCAAGGGGATTGACATCCTTGATGCTAACACCTGTTTCAGTGGCCTGCTGATGGCACCACTTGAGCATGTGGTTGAGGACTGCATCAGTGACATGGTGCAAGTGATCATCCTGTAATAGAGTGTATACTACAGTTGTCATGATATTCTTGAATCCTCCTGAGCATTCTGTGTACTCAATCATTTTTTCAGTGAGTCTCTGAGCTGACAAGATGGCATTGTCTGCCTCCTGTGAGGTGACTCTATTTGCAGCCAGATAAGCAGCAATGTTAGCTACAGTTGCACTTGGGCCAAATATCATAGACCAGAACACATATTGTCCAGCTGCTGGTCTCACCCCTGTATAATAAAGCAGGGTATTGTACTGCCCAGGTACAATTAGCAGTTGCACAAGTCATGCTGCCATACCATGTAATTGAAATTGCTACAAGGAATGGGAGTCAAATGCTCCAGAAGTAGAAAATGACAGATATATTGTGGGAGAGGACAACATAGCTCTCATTTGCTGTTGTCATTGAAAGTAGGCTGGCTGACCATGCCAGGAAACATTCTGCACAAACCATTGCACTCTTCAATAGTCAGGCATTGGTGTTGGTAGCACTTGATGAATGTGACCCACTCTTCAACAGAGATATTGAGAGACAGTGTCTCATGGGGAAGAGTGGTATTTCTCCTTGAGAAACAGAGTTGAATCTCTCCTTGAGGAGGTTGTATGCCTTGTGGTGTGGACAACTGTACAGGGTTCATAGGAGAAGGAGGAGCCAGGTATAGGACATGAGGAGGGATGGAGGATGTTATTATCAAAGTGGTAGCAGGTGGACCTGTAATTGGCACTGGAGGCAATGCAGACAGAGGTGGTTCTGCAATAGATTGAGTTTATAGGACTGGTTGCACAGATTCCAGGATGGCATTTGTTGTCACAAACTGTATTACTGCAGTTTTCTGCTCCTTGATGCAAGTTGCTTGTAAACAAGTGTCTTGTCTCACAACTGCTGCTGCTTCCTTCTGATCTTGCCTCTTCTACTTGGTCTTGTCAGCATATCACACAGGGGGATGCCATGTCCTCAATATGATATAGAGGAGGTTGTCCATGACCAGGTCCCTATGCTTTTTCCACAGGTTCAGGTAGTGGATCAGGTCAAGGGCCTGATATGTCTTTGGGGCATTGCCCTTCTTCTCATTCTGCATGGCTTCAAATAGCACACTAATCTCATCCTGTCCATTGTCACAGCTGCTAATCTTCTTGGAAGATTTGTGATACTTGCAGGCATCTTGGGTTGAAGTGCATGTGGCTAGCCCCACCAAAGCTTTGGGCTCAAATGAGAAGCATGCCTGTTCTGCCTGTGTCATTCAAAAGACTCATTACAACATTGAAGGTGATTTATCATTTTCACTCTCTTCTCCTTCCATATGCTAAAGAAGGGACTTAGCTGTGTTCTCTATTCAGTGTCAATAAGGGAAAGTGGCCACCATTCAATAAGGTGATGAGCATGGCAAGCTGAACTTTGTTGTATTGGATTCATGGATTATGAACATTGAGAACATGTTGGCTAAGAATGGGGAACAAATGTCACAACTTATCTCTACTGTCACCAACCTGATTTCTGGTTTCATGGAATTGAAAGATGAAGTGCACCAGCAATAGTGACTGTTCCATTCCTTTCTTTATTGCATGCTGCTCTTTGTATTTATTGCATAATAACTATAGAAATACAATACACTGTTCAGATGTTTGCAGTAAGATATAGGTAACATGTAGGACCACTCAGGGCTTGGGGCTTTCAAAGCTTCCAAATAATAGGAAGTGTTAGAACATTGAGTGTAAAGCTGCCTCTCTTTGAAAAGCATACTAGGCTGTATATAGTACTAGCTAACCTAGTCCTACACAATGCACTATATAGCATGGAAGAGATCACTTTCTGAGGAAAAATATACTTTATGTAGGACCTGAATCATAGGACAGTGAGCTGTTCAATACTCTGATGAAATTGCATAAAGGGCCAGATAGTCCAATATACTAAAACCTCAAAATTGTAATCCAGGTGAGTCATGTCTATAAGTTGTTACTGGTATCAGTCACTCCAGGGGGTCCATACAGTCCATAGCTGAGGAGTTGGAAGAATATGGCTTGTCATTATTATTCATGTGAGGTATTGCTTGTGAAATCCTAGAAGTAGTATGGGAGGGTGCAGGTAGGGTGAGCCACAAGCAGGTTGGAAAAGGTTTCATTGACATGAACAGTCAGGTCATGTATTCTCATAGAAGATTCTGATAAGTGGGCAGGTAGTCCCTTTGTCTTTGACTATCTTTTGACAGGAGGCCTGACATGTTTTTTTAGCCAGTTCCAGGTGTGGGAAAACTAGCCATTCTTTCATACACACATTCAAGCCTTGAGCCCTCCCAACTCTGCCCCTCTTTGCCTGCAGTGACACTCCACAACAAACAGACTTCAAGAGAAGCATTCAGAGACATACATGAAATACAACCACAAACACAGCATCTGTGATGTTTGAATGCTGTTCTTAGTCACCATTGCAGATGTCAAAGACAGGCTACCATCAACTCTATACATTACAAATGACACCACACTACCCCCAAAAACCTCTACAGGGATTTCACTTATGACTTCTTCCATTATACATTCCAAGTTTTTTCTTCAGAGGGTTGAAGGATCATAAGAGTCATGGATGAAGTGAAATTGGTATGGCATCCAGGTGGAAAGGCTTCCATCATAGAATTCACTAGGAATAGCCTACTATACTGGAAGCCCACCTCTCATCAAATCACCTATTGTGAAAGATTCTTCTTCACAGAGCAATTGCTTTTGTGCTTTTGAGAAAATTTTGACACACACAGGACCCAAGTCTCTCTCCTTCCTTCTCTCAAGTCATACATCATAGATTAGCCAGATAGTATGTGAGAAGATCATGAAATCAAGGTAAAGTTCCCTCATAACATATAGCATATTTCCAAGGACTTATATTTACCTATAGCTGGGACCACAGGAGTCCAAGGCAATGGAAGCCCTGAAAATACTGCCTCAAAGTTATGTCAACACTTCAATGAGCACACAAGATACAGGAAGTTATACCCAGAATAGAATCCTTGAACTTGAGTGGATCTTGGCTCAGAATAACAAGGAACATTTGGAGTTGCTAGAAATTTATGAAACCTCAAAAATCTTGGAAGCTGAAGCTAAATTGGAAGAGAAAATGGTGCTATTACAAGAAAAAGAAATGCAGAAGTATATCAAGGAGTTGGAGACAAAGAAATTGAAATCTTGTCTTGAGAGGGACTTCAAGGAGATATATGAGAAACACAAGATGGAAGTTGAGAAGTTAAACAAAAAAGAGAAGGGCAAAAACAAGAGAGGCTTAATGGTTCAGGAGTTACATCCACTGTTGGACAGAGTAGAAGCAACAGTCTGCTCACTGAAGACATTGTACAAATGCCAGATGTAAGTAAACTTGTTGTGCTTGGACAATGACATAGCTAATAGAATGGTTCTCTCTCAGATGTCAAAACACACAGTGAGTTGGATTCCAATTTGTGTATGAGTATATGTAATGAGGCAGAAATATGGAACAGAGTGTGTTTGTTAAGTCTGGGTCAACTCCTGAGTGGAACTCCAAAATGTCAGAGTTGTGGACAGATGGGACATTGGCTTCACCTTATGTGGTGCACCCTTGTCAAAGTCCTGTCCTGTATTTGGGTTGGAGGTCAGAGGTAATCAGAGGAGAGTACTAAGTACTCAAGTAAAAGGAAGAAGTAGAGACTAATTCAATATTCAAACTGGAGTATGTACAGACTATGGTTATACTATTTATATGGAGATCAGGGCTACAGATTTGTAAGACTGTTGAGTATCTTTGTAAGAAATTACTAAGTTTAAAGTTGGGATAGCATTTGCTGGAGTTGTACTCTGGTAATTGTAGAACTGGAGCTGTGCTTAAAATGGAGGCACAGCAGGAGCATGTTTAAATATGATATGTTACTAAATATTGTGAAAGCTTACTAATAGACAAGAGATCAAGATAAAACAAAGTCCTACTATCTCCAGGTACAATAAGATAGAAAACATACTAGAGATCAAGAATATAAAAAGCAGAGTTCAGAGATAGACTTAGATGACAATGATGATTGTGACAGTATCCCTCCTTTAGGCCTGAACCCCTGAAGGCCCAAGCCCACAATACAAAGTGTGGACTATTGGAGTTTGAAATTTCATCTGTTGTCCTAAGATATAAAAGCCCACTATACTTGGTTATGTCTCTTTACCTTTGACTATCATCATGTCTGCTCCTACTGGTGCCATTAGCACTTGGCCTGATGACCACCTTATTGAAAGCAACAACAACAATGAAGGCATTGCCATTGCCAAGTTTACAGAGTGATAATGTCACAAGAAGGTCTATAAGAGGCAAAGCACAAGACTTGTGAAGAGGCAGAATGCAGAGCCTATGAGGAAGTGGAGAAGAGGGCCTGTAAGGAGCAGAGGAAGAGGGTGGAGGAGGAATACTGCAAGGCCTCAGAGGTGGCCAAAAAGGTATGCCCACTAATGTTGTGATAGTGGGGCTGATACTGACAGAGTGGGCTTTGGAGGAGCAGGCTTGTCAAGCCAGTAACAAAGGCAAGTGGTGGTTCTCTTCAGAGTCACTGATTTGCATCCAGTACAACAAGTAGGGTCTTGACTGTATCTGTGGGACTGGTAAGTCCACCTCCTATGTCAAATGCTAGAAGGGAAAGGCAAAGTGTGATCACCCTGGATGCAAGGATAAGCTGAAGAGGAAGATGAAGAAATGGAGGCTGGAGACAGGTGGAGGTGGGGCCCAGTCATCCCAAGAAGACTGCAGAGGCTACCCCTGTCCCAGGGATAGGCCCCCTTATAAATGTCCTTAGGGGTATCCTCAAGGCCATCCAGGTGTAGAACAAGTGCCTGGACACCCAAAATGAGTGGCTCTGCCAGCTTGTCAAATTGAAGGGCATGGAGGTCTATGGGGCTGAGTCAGAGGAAAAGTTAGAGGAGCTTGGGTTGGAGGAGGAGTTGGAGGAGCTTGGGTCAGATGCAGCTTGGAGAGAGGTGTCAGAGCTGGTAAGGGAGGAGAAGGAGTTGGTGGTTGGGGAAGACAAGGGTAAGCAGAAGGAGAAGGAGGCAGATAATGGGGTTGCAGTAGAGGGCAACAAAAAGGATGGTGGAGGAGAGGAAGAGGATGCAGAGGGAGAAGATGAGATAGTGTAGATAGTCGCTTGCCTCTGGTAGATTGTATAATTGTGATTGTTGTTTTCTTGTCCAGAGTTGGTGTAGAGTGATAGCTGGAGATTCAAAGTTGAGTTAGGGGTTTAAATTGTTAAAGCAACCTCAGTTGCAGTAGTGTCAAACACTGCTACAGCTGCTGATATAGAGTCTAATGATCTTGCCCTGGCCAACAGATAAGAGAGATGAATCCATCATCAGATGATGAATAGACTGAGACAAATGAATACAATTACAACCACTAGAGTAATGGTATGTTGGGTTGGGGTGAGGGTGATGTTCATATGTTTTTTTTTAAATCCATTTATTGTCTGTATTGGAGTAGTCTACCCTATGTAGGATATGATGAGCAAAGACATACAAGCCTATGTGGGATCCCTCTGCTATAACATCATTGGGACATGGGTCTGTAGCCTATGTAAGCTACAGTGTAAATAGATGGGTATGCTATACATGGCTTTGTGGGTGAGCAATGGCTGTGTTCCTCTGTGAGGTCACATGATCAGTGGGGGTTATAGGGGAGTTAGTAATCTGAATGAGTAGGGATGCCTGGATGGGAATGAGAAATGATCTATGATGGTTGTGACAGATCTTGGCTATCTAACTCACACACCCCCTCCCTGTGTACAGTGGCTTGGTCTCAGGAGAGGGGCAAATGGTGAATGGGGGTGAGGAGAAGTGGATTGTTGTGATATCTGTCAGTCATCAGAGTCAGGGTTGGAGTCTTTATCCTTGTCTTCATCCTTGAGGGGCAGTACAAAGGGGAATTTCAGGATGGCATGTTCAACTTCTTCTGTCCTTGACTTGAGGTGTCATCAAGTCTCCATAGAGATAACAAGAGTAAGGGCAATGTGATCCAAGTGTTGGAGGGTGGGGGCATTGGACCTGATGAGGTCACCATTTGAATCTATGCCTATGTAGAGGGGGGGCAGCAGACCAGCTGGTCTTAACAAGCTGGGGGACATTATCTAAGATGAACTTCCTACATGTGACAGACATATCCTTGTGTACTGCTCCAGCCAGCCAGGGAGGGTAGTGAGGGTGATCTAACATGCCCTAAAGCTAGGGGTGGTCAAAAGGTGCTATGCTGGAGCCAGCACTAGAGATGGAAGGGTTAGGGGAAGGAGGGGTGGTGGATGAAGCAAGTGCCATAGCATTAGGCACTGCTCTCATGATTGTGGGAGTGCATGGTCATGAGGTTGATGGGGTGGGGGAGAATGACTTATGATGGGGTTGTTGAAAGTCTGCCAGGAGTTTCTGTAACTCCACCACTTCCTTATGGAGCTTACATACCTTCTCCTTGGTTGCATATTCTAATGCTCCTTTGGGAGGGGGGGAAATGGGCTTTGCCTTAGCAGGGGGTGGTGTGGGGGACAAAGAGCCCTGCAGGTGTACTAGCATGTTGTTCTGGTACAGCTGTAGAATCCCAGAGTGGTCTCTTTTGGTCTCAGTATGGACCAGGTGGGGGGATAGGTGAGCTTTAAAGGTTTTGAATACAGAGACCATCTAGTGGATGGCCTTTGGGCTCCCTTTTGCACAAGCAATAGGGATGGTGGGGTGGGTGGTGGGCTTGGACTTCCCAGTGGAGCAAGTCCATTAAGATGGATGAGCAGAGAGGAAGTACTTTACATATACAGGAGAGGCAGGAGGGACAAAGTGGATGGAGTAAGTGTCTTTGGGGAAGTTGTGCCATTGCCTCCCAACTTGTGAGAGGGGGATTTTGCATGGGGAGGATGGGGAGTAGGAGTGTTTCAATAGGGATGTGGGCTTTCCCACAGGGGGTAGTGGTGGTTGCTGATCAAGAGACATTTTTGTTCATATGTTTGATAGTGGGGAGGAAATAATTTTAAGTGTCTAGTCTATCATTTATATCTGACAGAGGTTTCATAGTGTAGGTAATGAAGAGCTTTAGTCAGGCACACACAAGAGTATAATAAAGGTCAGGGTTGTTCCTAAACAGGGTTAGGCCCAGGTTTCTCCAAAGATCAGAGATGGAAGTCCTGGACTAGCTTGGAGGCATAGCCTAGCTCAGTAGCTAGTAACCAGGATGTTTCTTCATTGGTCCCTTCATATCTAGACCATCAGACTAAGGAGAGGAGTTTGCAGTTGTATTGGCAGTGGTCTATCTTGGAGTTAAGGATTTTGGAGATCTCATACTCTAGTTCACCATCAACTTCAATTGGAGGGGTTCTAATTGTGATACATGAAAGATCAGATGTACAGACTTCATAGTATCAGGTAGTTGGAGTGTATAGGAGTAGGTTCCTGGCTTTGTGATGACCGTATATGGACCAAGATTCTTTTCAGAGAGCTTTTTGGAGGGGCAAGTAGAGTGGAAGTACTTTGCTTTCACAAAGACTTGGTCTCCTATTTAGATGTCCAGTCCTAGAGTTCTTTTGGCATCTGCAGGACCTTGGTAGCATTTCTGGGCAGCAGCTATTTCTTCATGAAGGAACTCATAAAAGGAATCTAGGTCAATGATATATTCTTGAGCTTGTTCAAAAGTGAGGTCCCTTTTGAGATGGATGGAGATGTTTGGGTAATAGCTCTTGTTGGCAAAGAATGAGGATACTCCTGTAGTAGCATTTGGAGTATTGTTATAGGTGAACTCCATAAGGGGCAGGAGTTTGGATCAGTTGTCCTGCTGATAATTGCTATAGATGTGTAGGTACTGTTCTAGAGTCTGGTTCATTTGCTCTGTTTATCCATCCCCCTCCAAGTGATAACCAGAGGTGAATGGAGTCGGATGTCAAGGGCTTTACTAAGGGACTTAAAGAAGTGCAAGATGAACTTGGAGCCTCAGTCAGAGGTGATGTGGGAGGGAACTCCATGCTTGGAGAAGACATGGAGTAAGAAGAGTTTGACTAACTCTAGGGAGGTGATGGTGTCATGTGTTGGGATAAACACACATTGCTTTGAGAGTTGATCTATGATGTCCTAAGAGCAGGTGGTTGTGTTTGTATCAGAGGACTCAAAGATAAAGATCATTTGCATTGGGGACATAGATGTGGTTGTCTAGTTGGAGGAAGCCTTTGGAGTTGACTGACCAACAGGAGTTGGGAGCTTCAGGAGTGGACATGTGGATACTAGCCAATGAATCACTAGGTAGCACAGTGAGTGTTATGCTTGTACCGGGTAGGTCCAAGTCATAGCCTCAAAGAACAGCAAGTTCGGAAGTTCAAGTGAAGCAAGAGTCAGGTCAGACAAACTGAGATGACGAGGTCCACAAATCAGGTATGATTGAGGAGATCTAGCTTAGAGAATACAAGTACACTACTGATGGCTTTATATACCCTTGAGGTAGGATAAGAAGAGCGGAAGGGGAACTCCTTGGGTGACCATCAGTACAGCAAAGCACAGTCCACAGTAAGAATAGGAATCCGCAGTAAAGGATTCCGCAGTATCAAATGATGAAGGTGAAACAAGAAGGCTATGGAGGATAGATGCGATGACGAGGGGATGAGTCAGAGTATCTAGGTCATTGAGAAAAGGAATGCTGTCCGTTATGTGAGAATATACATCCAATGGAGGAAAAAGAACAACACAATGAGTACGATTGGGAGAAAACGAAGGGTAGCCTGCCCACAGATCAAGGCCAGTTGTAACATTACCTCCCATCTATCCCGAAGACTACCAGGTCTTTGACCATTGACTTGGTCGTTGAGGCGGTCTAGTCAGTCCTGGGTAGGGGATCCTGTTTCGTTTGCTCAGCCGGCGTCATCCGCGATCTCTCCATCGCTAGAATCGTGCAGAGCCAAGTCCTCCACTTGCTGCTCCAAGTCATAAAGGTAGATGCCTTCGTCGTCAGTCTGGGTACGGTGCAGAGAGTCCAGGATGATATGTACGACATGAGGTGTGGGTCAGATGGTGGGAGTGGAGGGATAGTTGCTAGGAGCAGGAGAGGTGGATTGATCAACGATGTGAGCCTGGGGAGGTGGTACAGGAAGAGGCGGGGGAGACGAACGATACTCCCGGTGATGTTCTTGGACAAAGTCAATGACCGATTGGAAGTTCAGGTCATAGAGGGCGTTCAGGAGGTCCCTCTTTTGTGTCTGGAGGGCGTGTCCGGCGAGGGTCAGGTCAAATCGTCCTGCGACCTGAGTGGGGAGCAAGTTGGATAATGCTACGTTCATCTGGAAAGAGTGGACAAGGAGATGGAATAGAGATTGTTCGTCTAGAAGACGAGAGAGAGGTTCTGCGTAGGATCTATCGCGGAGGAAATGGTCGATATGGATATAATCAAGTTCTGAAGATTCTCGACGATGGAAGACATGAGTGGGAAGCATGGCGAGGTGGTGAGCGGTGGAGGAGGTCTCGATTTGGGACAGTTCGATGGCCATTACAGAGACGTTTGGCGGTGAGGAGGAAGTGGGTGGAAAGCTGGGCGACTGTAGGCCAGACGGTGGGATATCGACGTTTATAATCCCCAAGGGCGTCCTTGGCGATGGACAAATTTCGCTCGGGTTCCCATGAGTTGTCACTGGTCGGATAGCCTTTCCATTTAATCAGGAACTGCCTTTGCGATGGTGGTCCTCGATGGCGTAACACCGCTTCGACTTCGTACTGTTCTTCTCCACCAATCAGATCGGGCGGTGGCGTCGGGAAGTTCCTCCCATGCGTTTCATTTTCGACGCAAGGGGAGAGAAGGGAGGCATGGAATACATTGTGGATGCGCCATGTTTTGGGGAGTCGTAGTTTGTATGTGATGGGCAAAAGCACTTCAGTAATGGAGAATGGTCCCTCTCTCTTGGGTAAGAACTTGGGATCTGGGGCCGCTCGATTAAGATTCCTCCCTTCTAACCACACCTTGTCTCCTTTCTCAAAAGGGGTAAAGGAAACGTTTCGTCGGTTCTTCATTATTTGCCGTGCCAGATCATGCGCAGCAAGGGCCTCGTTCCTGGCTGCGGTCAGGGCTTTGATCCAGGTCTCCGCAGCAGGAAGGTTTGATGCGGTGATGATGTCAGGGAGTGCTCTGGGTTCATAGCCCATCATGAGGAAGAAGGGTGATTGGTTTGTAATGGAATGAGGGCGATGGTTATGGGTGAATTCGGCAAGGGTAATGGATTCAGTCCAGGTCTCGGGTCGACTTCCGCAATAGATCCGCAGGTAGGTCTCTATCTCCTGATTGACTCGCTCGGTTTCTCCGTTGGTCTGTGGGTGGTATGCGGTGGAAAGAGAAAGATCGTAATGTAATAGACGTCCAAGCTCTTTAGCAAAAGAAGATGCGAATTGAGGTCCTCTGTCAGAAATGATCTTATCGTAAAGTCCGAATCATTTGAATACTTTCTTAAAAAAAAGAATGGCAATGCCCTCGGCAGTAACGGTTTTCGTAGTAGGGCAGAGAATAACCCCCTTCGTAAGCCCATGGTCGACCACAACCAGAAGAGAATCGAAGCCAGAAGAAAGAGGAAGGTCCGTAATAAGATCACAAGAGATCTGTTGAAAAGGACGAGAAGCGGACAAGGGAATAGGGAGCAAAGGAGGAGTGGTTGGGTGCGTACATGCTTTATTCTGCTGACAAATGGCACAACCGTCGACATAGGAATGGACGAAAGAGGCCAGGCCAGGCCACCAGAATTCAGAAGAAACAAGTTGGCGGGTTTTAAGAATACCCGGGTGGCCGGCGGAAGGGTGATCATGATGTTGTGCAACAATCTGTTGGCGAAGGTCAGTATCATTAGGCACGTAGACTCTATCTTGAAAGGAGAGAATCTTTCCATCGAACTTCCAATCAGAAAGTTGAGAATGGAATCTAGCGGGGAGATTCTCCATAGTCTGCAGAGAGTCAAGGATTAGTGGGTCAGTGGCGGAGGAAGAAGATAGCTTTTCATGAAGGGCAGTATCGATGAGGGATACGAAAAGGTCCAGGGGAAGAAGAATGGCATGATCGTTATCATCTTTAGCATCAGATGAAAGGAGGTCAGGTCAACGAGAAAGGGTGTCCGGGGCTGACAGGGATGACCCGGGGACATGATGGATTTTGAGGTTGTAGTCTTGGATGTCGAGAAGCCACCGTGCTTGCTGTCTGTTCAGTTTCCTGGGTTCCTTGAAATAAGTCAGGTTTTTATGGTCAGTGACAACAAGGACCGGGAAAGGAGATCCCCACAAATAGTGTTGCCAGGTTTTAAGGGCACGGATTACGGCAAGAAGTTCTCTGTCATAGATGTCATAGTTCCGTTCAGCAGAAGAAAAGGTTTGAGATATATAACCACAGGGATGCCAATCGCCGTTTTCATCCTGTTGTAGCAGTAGGCCTCTGGAGGCATCTCTGGATGCATCAGTTGCTACCGCAAATTGTCTGGAGGTGTCAGGAATACGTAGTACTGGTTCGGAGAGGAAGATACCCTTCAGAGCCGAGAAGGCAGAGTCGCAGTCAGCAGACCATTTCCACGGCATGTCCTTTTTTGTAAGATCCAGGAGGGGTCTGGCAATGTCCGAATACTTGGGGACAAATCGTCTGTAAAAATTAGCGAACCCAAGGAAAGAGCGAACGTCCTTGACTTTCGCAGGGACAGGCCAGTCTGCAATCCCTTTGAGCTTTATGGGATCCATTGCCAATTGTCCCGGTTGGGCAATCATGCCAAGGAATTCGACTTGGTCGACGTCGAACTTACATTTCTCCAATTTTAGATGAAGATCGAGTTCCTTCATTCGTTGGAGAACCCGTTTAGTTTGTTCTTCGTGAGTCTTCTGGTCAGGGGAGAAAATGAGTAAGTCATCCATGTAGATCACCAACCATCCTTCTGCGATCATATCTCGGAACGAGTCATTCATAAATCGCTGAAAGGTTGGTGGTGAGTTAGTAAGTCCGAAGAACATTACAGTTGGTTCGAAAAGCCCTCGATGGGTGATGAAGGCAGCTTTCCACTGGTTGCCATCTTTGATCCTTACGTTGTTATATCCCCACCGTACGTCAAACTTGGTGAAGATTTTTGCTCCCCGTAGTTTATCTGTTAAATCAGAGATCAGTGGAAGGGGGTAAGCATCTCGTACGGTATGTTCGTTGAGGTATCGATAGTCTTGACATGGTCAGAGGCCTCCGTCCTTTTTCTTAACAAAGAAAAAAGGTGAGGCTTGAGGGGAATTCGATGGTCGTATCTTTCCGGATAGCAGATTTTCGTCAATAAAATTGTCCGCCGCAGTTTGTTCATCGGGAGATAAAGGGTAGATTTTTGATATCTTTGGGACGAAGGTATCGTCTAGATTGATCGGATGATCATAGGGTCTGGAGGGGGGAATGTGATCAGCGGCTTCTTTGGTAAAAACTTCCCTATATGCTTCGTATTGTGGTGGAAGCTCCACTGCTACCTTGTCCACGTCCATGGCTAGTTGAGTGGACATGGTCGTCTTTCTTACGATCTGTTCTAATTGTAGAGTAGTTGGAGCATTTGGGAAGTATCTAGTGGCTGATTTCTGTATTCTGTTGACGGCGTAAGTGTAGTAAGCGCATTTTATATACCTTTCGGCCGTCTCATAGTTGATGTAGTTTATCACCACTTCTTGTTCTTCTTCTTTGGCAAAATAGTGCTTCATCGGTGGTGGGGGTGGTTTTCCTTTGGAGAGGTAGGAGGCGCGAGACCCTTGGTGTGCTAGATAGAGGTCTAAGGATTGGTCCTTTTTTGAATCGATCTCGACCATCCATTTCTTCCAGTCTATCTTTGGCTGGGTTGCTTCGAACCAAGGCATACCCAAGATGACGTTTTCCCTTCCACATTGCATTACATGAAATGTCACCTTTTGGGAGGTAGAGCCTATTTGGATGTATAAGGTGGTCGTGAAGCGTATGGGTCCTTGTTTGTTCGTAGAATGGTCCACGTTTCGTACGGTGATGGGGTTGGTAAGTCGAGAAGTTGGGAGTTTGTGTTTTCATACGAAATCCCAATCAATGCATGAGATATCCGCCCCGGAATCTATGAGGGCGGCCGTGTCGATGGTTTTCAGGGTAGCTCCTGCTTCAATTACTCGGATGGGAAGGGTGAGGGCACGAGTAGCATTCTTGGCAATAATTACAGGAGCACACTGTACAGAGGGAGGAGCTGACATCGACTTCAGTCCTCCATCTAAAAATCCAATTGATCGTCCTTGAGAATCCTAGAAAGGAAGGCGGCATCGTCCTCGTCTTGAACTTCTTCTATCTTTGCTACTCCCTCTTCTTTTCCTACTGCTTTTACCTTTCGTTCCTCCGTCTTCTTCGCCAGTCCTGGGTGGCCAGGACAGTCCCTGGCAAGGCCAGGTTTACCACATTTAAAACATAGTCCTTTCTTCATCCTCTCCTCCCGTTCTGAGGGGGAGAGTTGTACAGCATCGACATCCATTGCGTTTGGGTCTCGTACCTTTGGCGTAGCTGTATATCTAGTGTGGGTTTGCGGTGAGGGGTAGTTACCTCTGGTTCGGGATACAATAGTTTGAGATCGGTTCCAGTTATTGTGCAGGAGTTCTGCTTTCTTGCACTAATCGTTGAGCGTAGCAGGGACGGTTTCAGATTGATAAATGCGTCGCATAAGGGTAGGTTGAAGGCCTTCTGCGAAGAGCCTGCAGAGGACCGTCTGATCGCTAAGTCCAGCCCATGTCACCAATGAGCGGAAAGTGGCGATATAGCTGAGGACGTCCTCCTTTTTTTGTGCCAGTCCTTGAAGTTGGTGAAGTGCGTCGTCTTTAATGTCGGTGGTCTGAAATGTGCTGTCAAGCGTTTTAAGAAAGTCCTGCCAGGTCCCGAAGGATTGGTTCTTCATTGCTGTCTCAATGAAGGAAGAGGCCCACTCGAGGGCGACCCCCTTTTTGCAATACGAGAGAGTCAACGCAATTTTCTTTTCATCGTTGGAGTAGATATGTCCGTTGATCATGAGATAGAGGAGAACCGAGTTCATCCAAGGGCAAAACTTGGCTTCAGTTCCATCAAAGTCATCTGGTTTGGCTAGAGAAAGCTCCTTCCCTGGGGATGTCACGATTGTCGATTGAGAGGTAGTCTGGGGAGGGACAGTGGCTGATGGATTGGTAGATTGGGAGGAAGGAGCTATTCCAGTCATGGGGTTGGTTCCGGATGGTCCAGACATAGTGGTAGGCGGTGGTGTGGAAGGTGATGGTGTTCTGGGTGGTGCGGAGAAGAGAGGGTTCCAAGAGAGGGATGGTCTGGAGGTCTTTGGTCCTTTCTGGTGGGGGTTGGCCCATGGTGGGTTCGGGTTTGGATTCAAAATCTTGGTGGTCCTTGCAGAGGCAAGGGTTCAGATAGTAAGCTAGATCTTTTGTTACGCTTGTACCGGGTAGGTCCAAGTCGTAGCCTCAAAGAACAGCAAGTTCGGAAGTTCAAGTGAAGCAAGAGTCAGGTCAGACAAACTGAGATGACGAGGTCCACAAATCAGGTATGATTGAGGAGATCTAGCTTAGAGAATACAAGTACGCTACTGATGGCTTTATATACCCTTGAGGTAGGATAAGAAGAGCGGAAGGGGAACTCCTTGGGTGACCATCAGTACAGCAAAGCACAGTCCACAGTAAGAATAGGAATCCGCAGTAAAGGATTCCGCAGTATCAAATGATGAAGGTGAAACAAGAAGGCTATGGAGGATAGATGCGATGACGAGGGGATGAGTCAGAGTATCTAGGTCATCGAGAAAAGGAATGCTGTCCGTTATATGAGAATATACATCCAATGGAGGAAAAAGAACAACGCAATGAGTACAATTGGGAGAAAACGAAGGGTAGCCCGCCCACAGATCAAGGCCAGTTGTAACAGTGAGTATGTCAGAGTGGAGTTGCTCCTCATCAAACAAGGAACTGGAGCAGAGCATAGGAGCTGCTAAGAATGTGGCTTGGAGGGACAATGTAAGCTGCTTCTAGGTGAACACAGGTCAGAAATTATGAGGGTTGATGTGAGCATAGTCCTTATCCCCCTCTCTAGGCTAGACATCCCAATGGCGAGTGAGGGCATCAGACTTAGCTTTGAGGCATCCAGGGTGAAAATGGACGATCATATTGAACTGAGAGAGAAACTCCAACCACCAAGCCTGTCAGTGAGCCAGGAGCTCAGTCATTGCAAAGTACTCAGATTCTTGTGGTCAGTAATGATGTCAATTGGAGTGTCAGCCCTTTTAAGGTAGTGATGTCAAGTCCAGGAGGACTCGTGGATAGTGAGGAGCTCCTTGTCATGGGTGTCATAGTTCAACTCCAAAGTGAACAAGGTCCAAGAGTAGAAAGTTACAGAGTGGACTTTGTTGTCCAGACAATAGATGGATAGGATGCCAGTGATGGCATAGTCAGAGACATCCATCTGTATGATTAGCAGAACATTGGACATCTAATGTGTTAGGATGGGGGCAGAGGTGAAAGCATCCTTGAGGGCCTGAAAGGCTGAATGACAGGAGTCATCAAAGAACCATGGAATTCCTTTATAAGTAAGGTGAGTTAAAGGAATGACAATGTTAGAGTAATTGTGGATGAAATACCAGTAGAAGTTGGCAAACCCTAGGAAGGACTGGATGTCCTTAACCTTGTGAGGTTTGGGCCATTCCTGAATGGACTTGACTTTCTCCAGTGACATAGTAAGCCCAGAGGGCAAGAGCTGATAACCCAAGTATTCAGTGGAGTTGGTGTGGAACTCACACTTCTCAGGCTTCACATAAAGTCCATGCTTGCAAAGCCTACAGAGGACTTCTTGGACATACTCTTTGTGGGAGGCCATGTTGGTGGAGTAGACTAGGATGTCATCTAAGTAGACAATCACACAAACATCAAGGAGATCAGTGATGATTGTATTGACAAAC
>JBBPMY010000170.1:0-27085 GCA_038090615.1 Phylloporus gajari | reverse complement strand
ATGAGGGACAGAAGTCTGGTGAGTTATTCCTCTGGAAGTGAGGAACAATTGAAACTCTCAACTTGTGAATTCCCCCCTTGGTCCAAATGGACAGAGATTAACTTGTGTCCTATGAAGGTTTCAGACCATAAAACCATATTAGAAAAATGCCAAAAAGTGTCCAACTTGACCTACAAGTAGGAGACTAAGGCATCACCCATGTGGTCATCAATGAACATGAGAATGTATTTCACACATGATCTCAGGTCAGTAGGCATTGGACCAACCAAATTGATGTGAACTAATTTGAGTGGGTGAGAAGCCCACTTTATAGAACCCAGAAAGGATCTGTCTGGCATCTTCCCAATAGAACATCCTTTACAAGAAGATATGTTGGGAGAAGGAGTTAAGTGAGGAATGCCAGTAAGATTGGAATGCACATGGCACAAGATGTTTTGAGAAGTGTGACCTAGGCATTCATGCCACAATTGCTGAGATTGAATGTCTGAGAGAGAGGCTACAGAGCCTACAACTGGAGTAATCTGTGATGACTGAAACTAGTGGAGGTTGTTAATGGATGATGAGGTGGTTGTCCAAATCACTTCAGGTCCTCTCTTGTTCCAAATACTAGATCCTGAATTAGAAATCTCACAGTAAAAGCTGTGGTTTGTTAATGCTGGTATGGATAATAAGCAACTAGTAGAATGTGGTGTGAACCAAACATCTTTTAATGTCACTACAGAGGATAAAATCATTCCATCCATATGAGTGACAAGTATAGTTCCCAGACCGTACATTGGAAATGAATCTCCTGTTGTAGCTTTAGCATTATAAATTTGTCCTCTCAAATGAATGAAATCATTGACAAATGGGGATATGTGATCTGTACATCCACTATCAATCATCCAATAGCTTTGATTCCATGCTGTTCTTTTATTGGTCTCTGGAAAGGAATCTCCCAGGTAATAGCAAAGGTGTTCATTAGACTCCTCATCATACTACATCTCTCAGTCTGGATCTAAATAGTCCAATCTCTCTCTTTCATAGACAGGTACATGAGATCTCCTTTCTCTTGAAGGACTGATTCCTTCATGAGTACCTCTTTTGTCTGATAGATTAGGTAGCTACTATGAGCTACCTAATCTCTCAGAATGAGGTGCACCATAAATAAAATGTGCAGAAGAAGAAGCATGAAAAGCTTCTGTAGAAGCATAAGAAATAGGAGAAGGTTTAAATATACTATCTTGACTAGAAAAATGATTCATCTGAGAAATAAGTCCTCTAAGAGAAAGGACCACCTTTTTACCCTTATCCTTCCTTCTCTTCTTGGTAGGTCTCAAAGCCATCAGCTTTGGTGTAGAGTCTAGATTGAATAATCTGATTAGTTTGTCTCAATCACATGTGATTGAGTTCTAAGAAGGTTCTGTTCTCTCTTTTATCTTGGAATTAGAAAGAGGAGCAATATGGAAAGGAAGGTTTAATAATTTCACTCATATCTTGATCATCCTCACTTCCTTGTTCCCATGAGTTGAAGTTCTCTCCTTCAACCTCAAAGTCTTCAGAGACGGTTGGCCACTCTAGGATATTTTTAGTCTAATCCATTTCTGTGGCTTCATTTAGTTCAGTGATTTGCCCATCAGCAATGATGTTATGAACAAAACCTTGTTCTCCCTCTACAAAGTGGGCAGTGCCTTGCAATGCTTTACCCTTTCCTTTGTTTTATTTCCTGAACTCAAACCTGGCACAGCTTGCTTCCTTCTTCTCTTTGAAGGAGATGGGTCTCCTTTGGAACTTTGTTCAGTCTTTTGGTCCATTTGTTCCAGAGGGTTAGTTCTGATAAGAACCAGCAGACCATTTGTTATAAGAAGGAGGTCCCTTCCTTATCACATTGGTTCAGTTTGCAGAACTTACCTGATTAGGGTTCTGTGACATAGAAGTTACATTTGTCTCCACAATTGAAATGCAGGATTTGAGCTTGTGTCTTGATGACATCATTGAGTCCTCTGTCAAGATTTTGGTTATAATAGTATCAACCATAAACTGTACTTTATCAGTAGTCAAGGCTACAGTTGAGCAGAAATTGTACATTTCTGCTGGCAGGTACTCAAGTATAAACATAGCTTTGAACAATTCAGGAAAGTCAAGACCAGCATGAAGAATCTGGTTGAATAAGGAAGTGAGGCAATTAATGTCCCCACTTGCTGTTCTCAGGTTGATATGAACCCAGTTGACTTGGTGGAATAAATGGAATTGTCCAGCCAATCCAGTAGATGAGAATAACCCTTTCATCTTTTCCCACAATGTTTTAGTGGTGGAGGCTTTAACAGCAGGATCTGTATAGTCATATAACACATGATGTATGAATGCATCATTTAGGGAATTGGCAATTATGCCACAAACCCTTTTGTCAATGACCTCCCACTTAGGTTGATCTCTGGGTAAAATGCCAACCCAAGTGATGGTTTCATCTATCCAACTCCAGACAGAAAGAGATTGGAGAACAGATTGAAGATGCACACTCCATATGGGGTAATTGGGTCATTCTTTTAGAATGGGAACACAAGTAGTGATTGTGTTGTTGAGTTTGAAATTGATAGGAATGTTAAGGGCAGCCATTCATAGAAAATGGATGAGATCTGTAAAGCCATAATTAGCAAACAGGTCATTATGTTACGCTTGGTCCGGGTAGGACAAAGTGTAGCCTCAGAAGAACCTGTAGTGGACTAAAGGCTTGAGACTAGCGGGAGTTAGGACGAGAACTTGGGACTAGGCGACAACGGTCGGCTAGGGCTAAGGGTTACTAAAGCCTGGGCGGTGGTAAGGCGCCTCAGAGTCACTAGGCAACGTTTAGGCGACTAGGACTTTCAATGACTAGACGACGGATGTCGACTAGACCTAAAGATCAGGAGACGAATCGTCTACTGGGACTAAGGATGTCAGAAGGGCTAATGGCCGATCTGACCGAGGTACTGTTCACAAGACGGTGAACTGGGTACCCGGAGACTAGAGGTTCTAAGGACAAGCTCCCGTTCAGAGCACGGGTGGAGGCTCAAAGAGACGAGGGACGGCGGGAAGAAGGATCAAGTGGATTGCTAGTCTAGAGGTACAGGATGTACTCTGAGGAGAACTAGCTTAGAGAAAGAAGGCAAGAAGAAAGGAAAGGTTTATATACCCTAGGTATAGAAACCGACGGAATATGAAAGAACTAATGTACACAGGAAGTGGTCAGCGGGATGACTAAAGAGAATGCGATGGAATCGCATGGAATGTTCGAGAAAATGGAGGAAGAACTACGATTAGGAGAAGATGAGGAGTCATCGGGCCGATGACTAAGAAGAAGTGAGTAATCGTAGGGAAAAGAAATAACGTCCTGAACTCGTATGACTAAGACAAGAAAAGAAATCGTAACACATTATATATAGAATCATATAGATTGAAAGAAGATGTTTGGGATGTATCTAGTGTTTCTTCTATCTCTGGTGGAGTCAAAAACCCATTCTCATTATCAGATTCCAGAAGTGGTATCTGATACAGTAAGAGAGAACCCTGATCTCTTTTTCTCTTCCAATATTGGAAGGATTGTTGTTCCTTTTTGTTTAAACCTTTTGGTTTTAATGTTTCTCATTGTTCCTTTCTTCTTCTTTTGGCATTAGTACTGGACTCTTTAGAAGAAGACACAGGAGATTGATATATAAAAGAATCAGAAGAATGTTTTTCTAACACAGTGAAGTTAAGTTGTTTGAAAAAATGTTGATTACATATCATAATAACCCCTTTGTTTTTGACAAATGTCAAATTTTTATCTCCACATGTTTCAAAAGGGATTGAAGGAGTTTCATTCCAACTATTCAATCCTGTAAAAATAATAAAGGGTTCTTTGTAATTGTGAGAATATGAATATGTATGTGAAGAGTCCAGTGGCCAATTAGAAGAGACAGGAACACTACCATATATTCTAAGTATGTCTGTGAGTTCAGCATTGTTGTTCACCTTGCTCAGCAGCTCTTCTCTTTCTGAGTCTGTTAGCTCAGGAAAGGTACTCAGCTTGTCCTCAATTATTGCATGAGACAGTGAGGACTGAGTAGACATTGTCTTCAGCAGTGATTCCTACAGAGTCCTTGATCAGTTTCCTGATCATATTAGCCTTCCTCCATATTTTAGAACAAGACTGTTTTAGTCTTTCCTGGTGTTCTCTATTGAAGAGTCCATTCCATGTCCTTACATTCATGCCCACTCTTTGGGCATAGTGAGAAGCAGGCTCTCCTCAGTACCATCCACCATCTGCTTTGTTTACCCACAAGTTCTCATTAAATATGATATTTAGTTTCTTTGATTGCATAAAATAGATATTTGCTCAATTTGGAGGAAAGAGGTTGCATTGAATAGTTCCCAACCTTGATCTTTCACCACAAATGATCTTTGGTCTTCATAGGATGCAGAGAGAAACACCCATCCAGTACCCTTATAAACTTGGCCTATGGTTTTGTCTCAGTAGCTCAAAGTGCATATGGGATGGCTCACACTAGACTCACAAGTCTGGATTCGGAAAGGGTAGACCATCTGAGGGGACCTCAGAATGAGTTCTCTTGAGATCAGCATCTGGTGGTTGGGATACACTGGGTGGATCTCTCAGTTCACCAATCTCTGTAGTGAGATTTTGATGTCCCTCTTTTCCAGTCTCTGGAGTTGAAAAAGGGCTAAGAGAGGGAGCTCATGGTAGTTGGCGAAATACAACTCCTTGTCTTCTTGAAAGACTAGGATGAAGGGAGGAAGAGTTAGGATCAAAATATGCACTTATAGTAGACAATCCATATCCCATGGATGCAGCTCTGTCAGCATTTCTCTGCTGGGTATGGCAATAGTGTAAACCCCTTTGATTGCTCCTAAAGGCATTCTACCCAGAGTAGCCAGGTGCTGGAGCAGGAAGTGCTCTGCTGGTCAGATCAGAGCTGGATGATGTATTGCCAAGACTGGGAGATCCAGGAAGTATAGGAACCAGTTTGGGTATGGAATTATATTCTGGTCCATGAGTAGGATTGAAGGGGTTGGTGTACATTAGACAATCATAGGGGAAGGAGATGGGCGATCTGGGGACAAAGGGTGTGTCTCTAGATACAGGAGGTTTGGGAGTTCTTGAGATGATGGGATCCTGTTCTCCTTGTCAAATTCATCTAGCTTACTCTCACTGTACAGTGCAGATGAGTCAGACAAAGAGCCTATGTGTGAGGGCTCTCCTCTTGAACTCAAGCTTATCATCCTCCTTGAGACTGAAAGCTGCATCCTGGATAGGCCCAGGAACTGATGCTGTGAAGGGGCAAAGCCAAGCAGGTGAGGAGGTAAGACCTGGTTCAATGGTTGGTTGATAGTGCTCGTGGGCAGCTGAACCTCTGTGTTCAACTGCATCATGGAAGTTAAGGTGGTTGAGGTGGTGTTCTGCATATTGAGGAGGTTGAGTAAGAGCAGTGATGATTGGCTTATTTGAAGGTGGGATGATAGTTCTAGAGAAAGGTCCAGACAGGTTTTTGATGACTCTATAGAAGTCAAAAGGTGCCAATTGGTGATCAGTGAGATCAGTTGATCTGCATCTGATAACATCAGTCTTACTATGGCAGTGGATCTCTCCTTGTTCAATTGCACTAAAACAACAAGGACAAAGTACTTCAAAAGGTACTCCTGGTGGCATGATTTGTGTATTTCTCACAGGTCTAGTATGGGTTTCATACTAAGGGGGTCTACCAGATGAAGCTGGCACTGTCTCTCTCTCTGGAGGAGAGGTTGGAACAAAGGGTTTGTTGAGTTCTTGTCTTGCCACTTGTGGTGGAGATAGAGTTTCTCAAGGAGGTTGTCCTTGGATAGGGGATATTGATGGTGGTGATTCACTTACTGAAGGTGGTACAACTCTAGAAGAGGCCACTGTCAGTATAAGCTCATGTTAGTGAGTAGCAGATTGGAGATGTGCTATCACAATTAGAGCCTCAGATTGTCTCTGGAAAAGAGCAAGACCACTCTAAAAAGTGAGTAAAAGGCAATTTGCCATCAACTCTGCCATAACAGCCACTGTCAGACCATCATAGATCTGAGTAATCAGTGTATAAAGAAATAAAAGGTCCAGCAACCACCACAGCTGGCCATGTGAGACAGCAGAAGACATCAAAGGTGCAAGCAAAAGACAGGCTCTGCTTGTCTAAGCAGGGCTCATAACCTTTAGAAGTCCAAGACTTCCAAGGTCACAGGATGAACTCTAGTGGGAGTTACTCACTAGAGTAGGGGTGGCATAGGTAGTAGCCAAGTGTTGCAGTTTACAGCTCTGACTTGCAGTGAGGCATGAGCAGAGTGGCAGAGCATGGTCTTTGTCTGAGTGGCAGAGTGGTGGTACAGCCTCTTCCTTTCTGCCACTTCCATCTATGTGCAACATCATGTCCCTTTGCAGCTTGCAAAATTTCTTTCATTCTTACCGTACAACAATCCTATACTTCATTCTTTACAATCCACATTCGTTACCACATGGCTGATCCTAGACTGGAAAACCTGCCCAATTATGGTGGGCCACATTTTGCCCCCATCCAGCAGGACCTCATGGCTGGTTGTAACATAACTGAGGATGAAGCTACAGTGCAATTACTGGCCTCTTGGGAAGCAGATCATGCTTAGAGGATAGAGGAATGAGATGAATGTCAGCAAGAAGATGAGTGCGGAGCTACTGCAGCCACACAGCCAGAGCAGGGAATTAGACAACAGTGAGAGTGCTCGCAGAGAACCCTTTGAGGACCCTGAGCCCTGTGAGCCAGAAAAGAAGAAAGCCACAATGAATATGTTCCAGCTGGGAACCTTAGTGTCAAGTGTACTTGAGTTGCGTCCCTCACAGTATGCATTATCCAAACTAAAATCCTTTGACTTTGTCAAGCTCTGGTATTTCTCACCTGAGGGCTATGCAGATGCAGCTCAGAACAACAGTCACTCACAAGCAGAAGACACGTACAGGATAACCAAGATGGCCAACATCCTCACAGTATGATTGATCAACACCACCAGGGCGTCACGTAATGCACTTCTTGACCACAAACTATCGTTTGAGCACTTCCTGCAAGCCAAAAACCACTTCCTATTCCTCACCAAAAAAGCTGATTGGCCAGACACCAACCTTGACGCTCTCACCACCTTCTTCTAGTGTATAGAAACACACCCCATGTGCAGGAATGAGATGGGAAACCAAATTGTACTAACCTATGTGACATGATGAACTCAAGGCAGACAGAGACTATGACATATCCATCATAAACAAGGACCTCATGCACAAAATAGCATTTAAGATTCACTCAAAGGATCATCAGAAGACAAAAACAAAGGTAATGCAATCTTGTGACTGATATCAAATGCAGCTAACCCATGCCTATACCTTTTCCTTCCCTCACTTGCTACATGTGACCACATCAAATGGGTGTCGCTATTACTGTCATGGACCACATCCCCACCAATCCACCCTGACATCCAATCACTGTCATGGACTATGTCCCCACCAATCCACTTGTGGACACTGTTGTGGACCACATCCCCACCATCACACTTACAAACACCAAATCTTGGAACCCATGCAACCATCATGTGTCTGCCAACAGATGGAAGAAATGATGTCAAGAGCAGAAGGATCCAGCTTATAAACATCAAGGAGAGAGTACCCATGAGCATTTAAGCCTGAATGTCAGGATAGGTGCTATACCCCCTGATCACACTCTGCCTCACCAAATCCTAGGAGGAGGTGCAGCCACTCAGAAGACCCACCTGCATAGTCCTTTCATCCCCACTCAAGGAGCAAAGCAGGCAAATCGGTATGCCCACAATGCTTGGGGAGACACCTGCATCAGGTCAACCAATGCCAGTCCAAGCTACTATGGGACAGAACCCCTGCGCAAACACAACACAACTCAGATGGTCAGCTCTTCAACTCAAAATGAGCCCTCCTATGCCTAGACTGATAGCGACCATATGGCTGCCAGTTGGATCATCTCAAGGCTCTCCACAAATGCTCTGGATGTGGCAGCAGAGACCATGGAGCTCAGGACTCTCATAAAGCTCAGAAGAGATAGAGTGCAGACCCCATATATCCCAGATGCATGGCAATGTACACTCAGGGAATTGGGTCTCCTTAGTTTATATCCAACTCTAATCAACAGGTTACATTTCAGTTTTCATTCTGGAATTACAAATCCCTTGAAATCATATATTCCACCTAATAACTCCTCCATCAAGAGCATAAGTCTATTTTTGAAAAGATCATACATAAAGAGCTTTCTAAGGGCCACTATCTTGGACTATACTCCCATCAGGTCATAGAGGTGGTATTGGGTCCTTTTCAAACTGCCCCACTATCACTTGTCCTGAAATCAGGCAAATCAGGCAAGTTCTGCCTGGTCCAAAACCTCTCCTTCCCTTACAAAGCAACTCTGGAGAACTCCTCTCCTAACACCAGGGTCAACACAGACCTTTTTCCCACTCATTACAGCACATTCCATATCACAGCCATTATAATATCCTCACTCCCATCTAGTTCACAAGGCGCAGTCTGAGATATGGCAGAGGCCTATAGAACCATACCCTTACATCCAGATCAATGGCCATTGCTTGTTGTTCATTCAGCAGAGAACCAATTTGCAATTGATACTGCATTCTGTTTCAGTTTCACACCATCAGGGGGCCTGTATGGCCTGGTAGGAGCAGCTGGGGCTGACATCATGCAAGCACATGACATTGGACCAGTTGCAAGATGGGTGGATGACTATCTATTCTTCTGGACCTGATGGGAACATTTAGCCTCATATAACACACAGTGTGAGATCAAGGCAGCTCAAATTTCTCAGACAGGCGGCCGTGTGACCAGAGGTGGACAGTCCTGGTTCAAAAGCATAACATGGCCAAATGGCACAACAGAAGAGTTCAACAAGGACATGAACAGCCCACTCAAAGACCTTACAGATTACTCAATCTGTTCAGATGATGACAGGGACTTTTGTTACAATATAACTGACATTGACCAGATATCAGCACTCCTGGGCATTCCCTAGGAAGCCTCCAAGGACATCCCCTTTTCATACACCCCAACATTCATTGGTTTCACCTGAGACCTGACCAACCAAACAGTCACCCTTACAGGCACAAAGTAGGTGAAGTATTTGAGTGCACTGCAAACATGGGAAAGCAGTTGTACACATACTCTACACAAAGTACAGACACTGTATGGAAAATTATTACATACCTCACTAGTCTTCCCGGAAGGCCACGCATACTTAACCAATCTAGAGGCCATGCTCAGAACATTCAGAGACAAACCCTTCATGCCCAGAACCCCACCACAAGGAACCTCAAGCGACATCACATGGTGGAAAGCCACACTTTCATGCTACCCTCTTCCCCCCCACCCCATCCCAGCTGCATGACCAGTACTCAATCTTCAAGCCTTTTCTGATGCAAGCTCCAGTGTTGGCATTGCTATTGTCATTGGTGATGATAGAGAGCCTGGGAACTTGTCCAGGGCTGGCAAACAGATGACCATGACATTGCCTGGGCAGAAAGTGTCAGTTTTGAGCTCCTCATGCAAACAATCATTGATGTGGGAACCTCCAATGTTCATTTCCAAGTTTTCAGTGACAACATTGGTGTGGTTGAGGGCTGGCACAACAGGCAAAGTCGAAACCCGCAGGTCAACAACACCTTCAAGCAGGTACATATTCTCTTACAGAACTCAGGCTATGAGGTCATCACCCAATACATCCCTAGTACAGAAAACCTAGCAGACCCCCCTTCAAGAGGCATATACCCCACCTCATCTGTGCTCCTCCCACCAACCTGTATTGCCAGTAGCATCACACAATACATCCAAGACCCCAAATCTCTCCAGGGAAAACAATGCAAGTGAATCACCCCAGCTGGCCACTGCTCTATCATGCACAGCAGCAGTCAGGTGACAGCATGAGGACTCAGCCCCTCACAAAGAGCTACCAAAACCCCCCCAGAACAGTGCATACCCAGCACACAAAGTGCACACAGGGTCCTTCTATATTTACTCACCAACCAATAGCACCCTTATGCCCAAACCCTCTCCTTAACCCCTCCCTCTTGTGCCCTTGCTGCAAAGCAAAAGACCACCTCCTACTATGGCTTCCTCTTAATTCCCAACCCTCTAGCAAAGCAAACAGCCTGATACCCAAGGTGGACAAACACCATATATATGATGTAATTGTGTACACATGGGCAAAAAACACCAAGAATATGTATGGCACTGGCTTGATGACATTCCACATCTTTTGTGATCAGAAGAATATCCCAGAGGAGGGGTGTGCCCCAGCCAACCCAACTCTCATCACAGCTTTCATCACCACACTAGCAGGCACATACTCAGGTAGTGTGGTAGCAAACTACCTTCATGGGGTGAAAGTCTGGCACACCATCCATGGCCTTGAATGGAGAATCAACGACACAGAGACAGTAGCATTGCTTAAGGCAGCTGCCTCCCTAGCTCCTCCCACTTTCAAACGCCCTCCCTGTGAACCATACACAGTCAGTACCATCACAGCCATCTACCAACATCTTGATCCAAAATCCCATCTGCACACAGCTGTCTTCGCATGCCTTACCACCCTATTCTACACAATGGTGTGAACTAGTGAATTCACTACAAAAAACCTAACTTCCTTTGACCCCCTCACTCATGTCAAACCATCAGATGTGCATGTAGAGTATGATTGCCGGAGCAATAAGGTCACCTGCATCCATTTACCCCACATCAAATCCTCCCCACAGGGCACAGATGTGAATTGGGTCAAACAAGAGGGTCCATTGGACCCTGCTAAAGGGCTCCGCAGGCACATGCAACTCAATGGACCTCTGTTTGCATACAGACACAACAAAGGTCATCACCTGCTCACCAAGTAAAAGTTCCTACAAACACTGGGGACAGCCATCAAAGTAGCAGGCTTGGCCACCTTACAGGGGTATGTGATCTGGATCAGCTTAACTCTGGAGTACCTACTGTGTAACATTCCATTTGAAGTGGTCAAAGCCAAAGGAAGGTGGGTAAGCAATGCCTTTCTCCTATACTTGTGCTGACATGCCCAAATTCTTGCACTGTACATACAAGCACAGCCCATCTTACATGAATCATTCCTTCATCTCACAATACCACCACCTCACTAATCCCACAGGTGCATTCACTTGTTATCCTCCTGGCCCCTGGGTATGCTTTGCTCACTACATACATCACAGAATGACTAACATATGGGTACACAGCTTGCAAGCAGCCCAGATGCTCTTTGGAGCCAGACAGCACTATGTGCTGCTACCCACCCTAAGCCTAGTAGAATGTGTGTATCATATCACAGTGGACAATAACATTTGCATATACATACAATACATTTCCTTGGAAGTGCACCATAAACTCTCCCAGCGATGGTCAAAGATTACAGCTCTGACTTGCAGTGAGGCACGAGTGGAGTAGCAGAGCACAGTCTTTGTCCAAGTGGTGGAAGTGGTAGTGCAGCCTCTTCCTTTCTGCCATTTCCATCCACACATGACATTGCATCCCTTTGCAGCTTGCATGATTTCTTTCACCCACCCACCACTCCCAAAGCAGAACCCTCACTTCTAGATCCTCAGATCCCTCAGGTTCCATTGGTGCTATGCTTGCTCTACACCAGTTGGTTCCCACCCACCCACACAGCTCACAAGTGGCCCAGGCACTCTTTGGAGCCGGACAGTGTAATGCATTGCCACCCACCCTAAGCCTAGTAGAACATGTGTATCATATCATAGTTGACAATAACATTTGCATGTACATACAATACATTTCCTTGAAAGCGCACCATAAACTCTCCCAGTGATAGTCAAAGAAGTAGTGCTTAGTGAAAACACCAAGTACAATAGAACAGATAATAAAAAATCTGTTAGAGGAGCATATGTGTAGGGAGCTCCTCCTTATATACAGTACAGGTTGTTTGTACATGTGTATAGTAGTTCTAAATAGATAGAACAATAGTGGCCAATGGCAGTAAAGGGTCTTATCTGAGCTATTAGCATTAAAAACACTTATCATACTAAAAGTACTAGCCAATAGCAAAACATGAGCAGTGTTAGTATCAGTCATCATGATAAAGATGAGTAATCATGATGTTGTGAATGATAAGATAGAAGAGCAAACCAATATAGAATGTCTGATAAGATAAGATTAGATAAGATATTCTCAACAAGTGGCACTCCAGTTGCAGTGAGTTTGTGATGTGATTATCTGAGTGCACCGTTATGATTGATTTTGCTATACTGTATCATACAACAGCATTAGTATGATACCTGTTTGTTGTTGCAAGTTGTCCTGCATCCTACAAGCATGTTATCAACAATGATTCTTTGGTCTTACCAGGTACTTATAGGGATACTGTCTTTATTCACAGACCTATTGGCATGTAGGGGAAAAGGTCAGATCCAATGAGAATAATGCTCCACAAGGACCAGGCAGATATACATACTGTCTTGCACTAGCCTCTGTAACCATATAGGTATACATGTGAATAGTACATGTGACACAAACAGTATCATATGTGGGCAAATAAGTGCCCAGGATACAACACTATCAAATACTGTACATCTGTATAGCCACCTCTCCTACTAGTGCATCCACATATTTTTGTACTGAGTAATGAATCTCAACATTGACCTTCCTCAAATTGTCCCCCCTCTTTTTGTAGAAAAACCATGCTTGAGACAAACAACATATAGTGGCTTAAAAAACTGTCCCAATGTTTGCATGTTTTGCATTAAATGGCTCCTAACACTGATACCCCCTAACCCAGACCTAACATATGAGTATATGAAATGTAGTGCTTACTCATGGCTGTCTATCTGTGCAGAGATCAAGAGATTTGGTGGAGATTTGATGAAATGACAGTCATCACAAAATGACACCTTATTAGGACAGTTTTTTGACTTTAAGCTTGTATAACACAAATGGGAACCTGGAATGATGTAAGATGACTACACACCTTATGTAAGTATTACATTATGTCACAAATATGTCATGTATTATGTAACAATATATATTAGGACTACAATTATCAACAAATCATCTCATTATTGTCAAAAAAGCCTTCTCTATTGAATATAAGAGTAATGTTATCTTTTTTACTTTTATTGATGTTTCCTGTGGTGGGATTGTATCTCAAATGAATATATGAGAGAGTATTGTGGCTAGGATCCATCATAAAGATCAACCAGAGAGGTAAGACCATTATAGTGAATATTCTCCTATACCCTCTTCTATGATTTAGTATAATAAATTGTTATTGACAAGGGCAATGATGTGATTGCTGTCACTTATTACATCAATTTCTTCATCAGTATTATCATACACTGACAGACAGTAAGTAATATCTATCAAAACAACTATTTGGAGGTTGTAGTTTGTGAAAAGAAAACCCTCTCTTATTTCCAATTAGCTATTTTATTCATTTTTTCATATATAATCATGTCCACATGATCCAATTTCATTAACCTTACTCTCATCTGATCAAATCAATCTTCTTTATCTGCCTATCATCTAATATTTGTGTTTAAAAGTAAAAATTTACCCTCTTTTTCTCATTTATAGAAAAACACAAGGTTTTGTGTTGTTTAGTGTGGCTATTATAGAAGCCTACTTAAGAAAATTTGCTTCTGACTGTGAGGATAGAATGATATTAATGATGATCCTGATGTAATAAGGGATAACAATCATATCATTGCCCTTGTCAATAACAATTTATTATACTAAATCATAGAAGAGGGTATAGGAGAATATTCACTATAATGGTCTTACCTCTCTGGTTGATCTTTATGATGGATCCTAGCCACAATACTCTCTCATATATTCATTTGAGATACAATCCCACCACAGGAAACATCAATAAAAGTAAGAAAGATAACATTACCCTTATATTCAATAGAGAAGGCTTTTTTGACAATAATGAGATGATTTGTTGATAATTGTAGTCCTAATATATATTGTTACATAATACATGACATATTTGTGACATAATGTAATACTTACATAAGGTGTGTAGTCATCTTACATCATTCCAGGTTCCCATTTGTGTTATACAAGCTTAAAGTCAAAAAACTGTCCTAATAAGGTGTCATTTTGTGATGACTGTCATTTCATCAAATCTCCACCAAATCTCTTGATCTCTGCACAAATAGACAGCCATGAGTAAGCACTACATTTCATATACTCATATGTTAGGTCTGGGTTAGAGGGTATCAGTGTTAGGAGCCATTTAATGCAAAACATGCAAACATTGGGACAGTTTTTTGAGCCACTGTAGGTCAACAAAGGAAGACAAAAAGCAGAAGAAGTGCACACCTTTCTTGACAGAGATTAGATCCTTGAGCAAGAAAAGTATTTACATCCAATGTGTTGGCTGACTCATTAGTCCTGTACTAAAACTGATAATATGCTTCTCTTCACATTCTTTCAGTCCAGGACTTATCCTCACCCTGTACTCAGGTGGCAGTTTCTCTGTGATCAGCCATACCTTCCTGAGAGTGACATTGCCTTCTTTGATGAGCTTCACTGGAGTGTCAGGTTGGAGAGGCTCACTAGTGGTTGTAAAGAATGTGTCAAAGGATAGTATGAGTACATGAATCTTGGTCTGTATGGGTGATATCAACATGAGTGAAAAGGTAGACAAAAATTTGAGTTGACAGGATGTAATTAAACAAAGGTGGAGATCCTGCAGTAAGGGTTGATGAGATCAAATAACAAAGAAAGGAAGGTAATCTTACCTTGAACAGGCACAGCTCACTGACAACTGATTCTGGGCCAATAATATCAACCACAGCATTCTTGTAGATACCATGTGCCATTTCAGATAGATCAAAACCTGTAGTGGTTGTGACAATTGTATGTGATTGCATGATTAACTACAGACATACCATATATGTCATTCCAGAAATCTATCCTGTTTTTTATAATACTGTTTTCATCACAGAGTGCAAGCATTATCTTGCATTGGCTTGAGATCATGACACCATTAGAGGGGAGAAATTTGTTGTGCACATGTAGAGCAGAGTCAAGCATAGGTTCATAGAGCAGTGCATAACACATCCATTCAGATATAATGGTGTTTACATGATTGACACCATCAGGTAGGTTGATTTCTTCTACTTTCCCATGTATCACACTATAGCCAGGACAAAAGTCAGCATGGTGAAAGGGATTCAAAGCAAGGGACATACATAATGATGTCATCTAATCCATTTTTCTGAACAGTCTTCTTGGCCTTCTCAGCAATATCACTCATATCAACAGCATAGACATGTTTTGTGCCAGACTTGGCTGCAAACAGAGAAAGCATACTGGTACCACACCCAACATCAAGAACAATAGCATCACAAAATAAGATGGAGTTTATGAGGATGAATGAAGCATATGATGATGTTTGGACTTTATCCTATATCATTACAGTATGGATTTCTGGATGGATGATGTGTGAAATGATGACTTTTTGTTGCTGTTAATAAAGCATTCATACTATTTAGCTCATAGCTCTGAAAGTAATGTGTATCATTGTCCCTGATTGCCCTGCTAGTGTCCAGCAGACCAGAATTGTTCAAGATCTTGGAGATACTGGAAATATCCAGATTCTGTGTAATGAGTCTTTTGTAATTGGAGAAAATGTCTTGTACCTGAGATAAGCTTTGTTCAAGAATTTGAATACATCTGAGGGCATTCAGAAGGTCTGAAGGAGGACTCAGATTGTGTGACAGCCCATTTTCATTATCAGACCCAAAGTCAAGTTCTAAACAGGTGAGTAATGCAGTATTTGAGGAAGTGCACTAAAGATGACCAGTAGTGAGTCATCTTTGATGACAGGAATTAGATAGTTGTTGGAGGTAAAAAAAATGCTTTAGCATCTGTAAGGTGTTCAACATTGGCTAAGCTCAGCTTCTGTGCAAGAATGACACAATAATCTTTAGCATATCAGTATGAATAAGAGAATTGAAGACTTTATATGCTTCCAGATAAAATTTATCAGTTGTATTTGATGATGAAGGTCAAGCTCTGTGAGATGATAAAGATCAGCTTCAATGAACATGATGAATTGCTGAAAGGATGTACACCATCTTTTTCTCACAGTGTCCAAGTCAAATCCATGGGTAGATCTGTCATATTCCAAACTGTCTTCTGCTGAGCTAAATGTTTTGTTGTTGAATAGTGATTGGCAGGTTTGAAGTTGTTCTTGGTCAGAACACCAGTTCTTGAAGTTGTCATCTTTCATGTAGTCTTCAGAGTCTGAATCTGAGGACACAGTAGGAATGTCAGTGTTATATTGGGTGATGAATGGAGTAGTGAAGTGAACTCTTGTATTGGAGATAAAGGTCAGGGTGGGCAGAGAAGAAATGTATTGATAGGAGTAATTTGACAGGTTAAAGAGATTATTAAACTATAGCAAATCCCCCATAATTCCCAGTGCTTCAGCTTTGAAGCACTGAGATCTGTCTCAACATTGATAATAAACAACAGATTGTATTAGACAGCCTCATTATGATACTGTTTCTAGCCCAGCTTCAAACTGTCACCATCCTCAGTGCTGCTACCCATTTACTCAGCTAATTCTCAACTAGGATTGGTTTCAGATGTAGAGTTCATTGTACATATTGAGTGACACCTGTGTGTTTGATCATTGTATAAGTGATATTTTGATCATACCCATGTTTTGCACACACCAAGGTCCTGAGGAAAACATCAGTGTGAGTCTCGAGTCACCTTCTCTGAATCCACCAATATTATATCATTAGTCTAACTTGAGTCTCCACCTTTTTGGATCTAGGGAGGGTCACTGTATTGTCTCTGTTGACTTTTTGGTCCTGTTGAAGCTCTGAGACCTTTCTTGTGTTGGGATTCCCAGCATCTGAGAATGATGGGGTCAGGTGCCTGCCCCATTCAAGCAGTGACACCCACTAGTTGGAATCATATGATACTAGATCCTTTGCAAATGCCCTCAGGGATACATCTTCCTTGCTAAACTCATCCAGTAGAAAGAGAATAACTCACCCACAGGCCCATTGGTCTGCCTTGATTGGACTGTGCCTCAGCCCCTTCTCAACCTCAGGGGCCATCCAACCATGTGTTTCATATTGGTCATCCACCTCCTTGTTGTCATCCTCTATGCACATTACAATGTCAAAGTCAATGACTTTTGAGCTGAAGCTCTTGTTGACAACAAGGTTGTCTGGCTTAATATGACTCCAAGACACACTTGGGAAACCTTACATTTAAATACTCTAGTATCTTGGAAACCAACATATTCCTGGATGGTGACCATTGTAGATAGAATAAGGCACTTGCCAAATGAATCAATCACAGAGATGTCATAGTCAGACTTGGGTGCAAAAGTGTCAAGAAGTTGAAGGATCTTGGGCTTGTTTGTTCTTTATAAACCTTCTTCACAATGAATTCTTTGTTTGTGTCAGTACATGGTGACAATATGATCTGGGGTCTGAGATTGAGTGTCAGCAAGGTGAATGAATGAGAGAGTTTAGAAGTCCAAGACTTCCAAGATTGTAGGATGAACTCTGGTGGGAGTTACTCACTAGGTAGTATAATGATATTGTATTTTTTGCCATTCTTTTTCTAAGTGAACCTACCTAAGGTTTTTAGACCAATGGAAGGTCCTCAAGGCATTCTAATGCAAGGACTGGACTGTAGCCAGGTTGAACTGTAAGTACTAGTCCATCAATGGAGTCACAGCCATGCTGCATAGTTAGTACTGGCCATCATCCTAGCAGAACATTCTAAGGGTCTGGAACCTGAGGTAAGTACACAAGGACCCTTCTATTTCCACAGACTTCTTTTCTTCTGGACTTCTTTTCATTTCTGCCTCTTCTCTTCCATTTGATGGAAGTATGGACCTCAGGTCTGCACCCATTTGCATGGTCTGATGGTGGACATTGAAACTTCACCTGATACATAAGGCAAGGACTATGCCACAGCCTCCTAGGGTACAGGGTTGGACTTATATGATACAGATTGGTAGATCCAACATAAACATGTACATACAAGGACAGTAGTATATAAACCCCCAGAGGCCAACTGGCATCCCCAATCTGGTTCTTCTGGGTAGTTCCTCTAGAGCTAGATCATTCCTAAGTCAACACTTTCTAGTATAATCTAGTGACAAGTTCCTAGTGGGCTTTAGGGTTGTTTCAGGTAGGCACAGTGTAGGCAGTAGGCAAGTGTTGCAGGTAGTAATGCTTAGTGTAAACACAGAGCAGTACAAGGGAACAGAGATGGAGATTCTGTTAGAGGAGTGTATGTGTGGGGGGCTCCCTCTCATATATAGTACAGGATTGTTTGTATCTGTGTATAGTAGTTCTAAATGGATAGAACAATAGTGGCCAATGGTAGTAAAGACTCTTATCTGAGCTAATAGCATTAAGAACACTTATTGAACTAAAAGTACTAGCCAATAGCAAAACATGAGCAGTGTTAGTATTAGTCAACATTAGTAATAACATATCAGTCATCATGATAAGGATGAGTAATAAATGAGAAATCATGATAACATGAATGATAAGATAGAAGAGTTGAGCAATATCAAATGTCTGATAACATAAGATAAGATAAGACATTCTCAACAAAGAGAGATAACAAGACATTAAAAAGTGGTTCCCATACACCACTGCTGTTATCCATGATGATTTTCAGTTGTATCTGATAGTCATGTGCTATAAGCTCTGTGAAGCCATCTCTGTCTCCATCTGCACTGCTGTTTTTACTAGTGTGCATCAACTTCAATTCACAGATCTGGATCTTATTGTGAAGCCTGTCAATTTCATCCTTCTTGGCTTGGCTTTGCTCTGTGTCAAATCCTGTGCCAAAAAGAGCATACAAATGGTGCATGAACTCAATGTAATCAGCTAGATGATTTAACAATAATTCATATGTGGTGTAGTAAACCTGTAACAAATGAGCCTGCAAATTATTTGTTATATTATAGTGTATAACTTACATTGTTACCATCCCAGCTCTGATCTTGAAATGAAGCATGGCAAAGGAATAAAGAAAGCACAGAGGATGAAATTTTTCTTCTCATGAAACAAGCTCACAAAACTGTTTGCAAAACCAACAATAAAAGCCCTCATCATAAGCATCTGGACAAGGTTGGTAGGCCATGAAATTTGTGATGTGGAGGTGAGCTCCACAAGTAGTTGAGGAAGGGTGGCATTTGAGATTAGTAGGTTGCTTCTAGGACAATACTTGTGTAGTTTATCACCACCATCATGCTTCACAACAACATCTATAGGCCAATTTTGATCTCTGCAAATACCATGAATATGGAAAGAATCAAGTAGACAAGCACTTACTTCAGAACAGTAGCTGTTCTATTCTCTATACTATGAAGGAATGTGTGAAAGAAAAGCAAATCAGTAAGCTCCTTTAAGGGAGATTGGTGAGGCCCCCTTGACTGCTAGAACTTCTGTCAATCAGAATGTATAAGGTATAAGGTGTGGACAACCTCCAAGGACTCGGCATAGTGTACTTCCTTGTGATGTATATCTTCAGCAATCCAGTTCTCAAAATAGGTTTCCATGTCATAGCCTGTTATCCACACCTACATCAACTGTCAAAACCAAACAGCAGATGAACAAATTGAGGAAAAAGCACACATCAGAGGGAAAGTGTGGTTTTACACTGAGCCTCCTCTCAAATGTTGTGACAACCTTTAGGGCTATCATAGAATGAACTATCTTGTTCCTTCTGACATCAGACTCTTCAAAATTTCCCCATCTGTTTACTCTTCAAAATATATGCTTATAATCATAAAAGGTGTCAAGATGATCATTTGGTTCTTGGACTTCAGGTAGTGTGTTCATCAGATACTCTAAGGGAGGGCAAAGAGACATAAGAAACACATCAGTGATTTCCAACTTCAACAACAACATGCAAAGGATTGACAACTGACACACTAAGAAAACTCATTGCTCAAGTGGGTCCTTGGATTGGTTTGCCACCATCTGTCCTGGCAAAACACTCTCCAAGTTCATTCTCATCTCCTGGTATCCTGTATAAGTGTATCTGGTTGTGGACTACATTCCTCAGAGGCAGTTGTGCATCCTTGATACATGATATAAGATCAGCAACATCTTTGCCTGGGTGGATTTCAAGTTGAAGACTGTCTGTGGGTCTGGTTTCTCAAAACCAACAAATGATTTCTAGTGGTGCATCTGGAAATGACAAGACTCAGTCTTGAAAACAGACTTGAATCCCTCTGTTACATACCCACTATGACTTGGATGTAATACTTGGGTGGTGGCACCCAGATAACCTACATGTCACCTCCAAAACCTCAGTATGATCCAAGAGGGAGAGTTTACTGAGATTATCTTGATTGGGTCTGAACCCCAAAGCCTTGGGCTTGTAAAGACAGAGTGCATCTGTATCCACATTATAAAAAGTCTTGTTCTTTATAGCCTCTTGAAGATAGAAGACTGTCTGTGTCTCTGAAATATTGACATTCAGTGGCATCTCACATTGCATCCTCCAGCCCAGCAAGGTTCCCCAGCTCCAGAGCACAATGAGGGGCAACATGGCAAGCACATTGAACACTTGTTACTGTCATCATCATCCCTTGTCCTCCTAGTGTCATGACTGTAGAGGTTTGGGGGTGATGTGGAGCTTCTAAGCTCATTGATAATGAGCCAAGTACAGGGCACATGCCACACATATGGCCCATGTGTTGCTATTGTGTCCCCAGACATTTGTATTGTCCTTGTAGTGCTGTTGGTGACCAGGGACCCATGGCATCATATGAGATGTGATCATTGTCATGTTGTTGATGGCTCTAAGTCACCAGCAATATCACATTACTGTCAACTTCCTATATATTACCCCAGGTACTGGGTGTGTGAATGTGAGTATGGGTGGTGGTGCAGTGAACAAGCCCAACAGCATACATAGGACATGGCAGGGTTGTGGAGCTTAGACTTGAAGTTAGATTCAGAAGTTGCTAAGTTATACTGTCAAATAAGCAACAACAAGACATCATTAGTGCCTCAAATGTGTGTGAATTCAAACCAAAGTCTGCATGCATGTGTGAAAAAAACATATGATGGAGTTTAAGTACACACATTCTGAAACAACCCTAAAGCCCACTAGGAACTCATCACTAGATTGCACTAGAAAGTGTCAGCTTAAGAATATCTGACTCTCAGGGAACTACTCAGGAGAACCAGACTGGGGATGCCAGTTGGCCTCTGGGGGTTTATATACTACTGTTCTTGTATGTACATGTTTGTATTGGATCTACTGATCTGTACCATATAAGTTCAACCCTGTACCCTAGAAGGATGTGGCATAGCCCTTGTCTCCTGTATCAGATGAAGTATTAATGTCCACCATCATGCTGTGCAAATGAGCACAGGCCTGTGGTTAAAAGGTCTGTGCTTCTATCAAATGGAAGAGAAGAAGCAGAAATGAAAAGAAGTCCAGAAGAAAAGAAGTCCATAGGAATAGAAAGGTCCTCATGTACTTACCTCAGGTTCCAGACCCTTGGAATGTTCTGCTAGGATGACAGCTAGCACTAACTGCACAGTATGGCTGTGACTTCATCGATGGACTAGTACTTATAGTTCAACCTGGCTATAGTCCAGTCCTTGCATTAGAATGCCTTGAGGACCTTCCACTGGTCTAAGAACCTTATGTAGGTTCACTTGAAAAGAAAGGCAAAAAATATAATATCATTACATATTCAGACTCAATGTTTATATTTGGGACCACATCAGTATTTGCTCTTTTAAGCAAGGAAGGCTTGACAGGGGTTGTTTTCCTTGGAGCAAGTTGAGAACCTGTATAGGAATGTTGACATTGATCTCCAAGCATTGGAATGGTAACAAGGTCATACCACATGACTTCCAAGGGTTGTCTATTGGTGCTTGCAACTGCATGGGAACCCTAGGGCTGCTGATTTGCCAGGCCCCCTCCACATGATGTATGCATGATTAACTGTAAACAAAGTGTGTGGTGCTGTAAGGCAGGGACCATGTATCATGTGGTCACATCATTCCAGGTCACACCTGGTATAAGCATCCACTTTGTCACTGTGAAGCAATCATACATGAGACATATTACAGATGCAGTCTACAAAGTAGTTTACAATGAGCCATGTTGGTAACTGGGATCTCTTCATTTGATTGACTTTCAGGTCAACAATGTTCAGTGGCAAATATCTGTCATACTTCCAATAAGGAGAATGACTCTAGCTTGCAACAGATGGCAGCAGGTGTGCAGTTTCCTATGGGGATGCAAAATGGGTGGATGCAATGGGGACACAGACTATTTGAATAACTGCCACAGTTACACTGGATATAGACCAGATTGACACTAAAGAAAACAAGAAATGAGTGGAGACTTTCATGTACATTAGACAGAGAACCATACAAATGCATGGACTGATCAGAGGGGTCTATTGCTCTCTACAAACACATAATATGCTCAAAGAAAGATAAATGAAATGGGGGAAGAAATAACCATAATTAAAGGATGTGTACATGTTCTAGAATGTTTTGAGTTGAAATTTGACCAACACTCACATGAGGCATCAATGATCATTGATCATGTGTCTCCAAGGCACATTTCACTCCAGAGTGCATCAATCCAGACTGAAGAATAAATGTTCAGAACTTGTTGCATTATTGATCTGTTTGAGATGATAAAGGTACAAATGTGAGATATGAGAGTCCAGCACACTGAGTCTTGCAGTAGCCTGAGAACCAATGCTAGACCCTCAAGATTTGCTCCTAGACTGTATTTAAGAGAGGTTTGAACCTGCTCAGTCCCATCTGCACACCTTTCATACACAAAGAATACCTATTGTTCCCCACTAGTGACAATACCTCTGATGGTAGATAGGCTATCATAAAGTCAGACTGCATCAGGAATATAAAGTGACAAAGAACTTACTTTTGCAACTGACAGTATAAAGCTGTGGCAACTGTGGCTTGAGGCAAGGCAGAATGAACATTATCATGTTTGGCTTCAAATATGTTGGATGCTATTGGCCCATTAATGAACTGTGGGTTCACTAGTGCTGTAACTGGATCATCTAGGAGGTATTCTAGGAACTATTCAAGTCCATTGTAGCAAATGACCAAGAAATAACTCACCAGTGTACCAAGCAGGGAGTTTGGTCACAAGGAAATCAATGATGCCACTGAAAGAATACCTGCCAGTGTCATGCATGAAGGTCATTCAAGAGAGAGTGAATTCTGGAATTATGTTCACCATCATCCCTTCAAGACACATGGCTGACACAACCCTCAATAAGATTATTTTGATCAACATGTGACAGCCAGCCTCTGTCTTTGAAGTTCAAATGAACCATGCTATCAAATATAGAGATCTACAACAACATACTACAGTTGCAACATGGTCATGCACTAAGCATGTCAAAAACCACATAGGGTCCATCAATATACACTCTGCAGACTCAGCAGATCTGAGGTCTTCAATCACTTCCCTCTTTTTGGTGATTAGCAAAAGGGGTCCAGACAATATCTTCAATGAAAGGAGGGTCATTGGATCCAACTTGGAGAAGGAAGTGTGCTAAGAAAGGGCTGATTAGCATGGTAAATGACTTGGGGCAGGTTATTCAGCCTCTGATCACCTTGGTGTGTTGCAATTTGTCATGCAGCTCTTCAAGTTTTTCAATGAAGCTGGTGGGCAAATCCTGGTCACTTTTGTCAAGGCTTGAACAAAATTCATTGAGCTTGAAAAGTAGCCCATTTGTGTCTGCTATAGTCAAGTCTGAAATCTTTCATTTCTTCAGAGGCATTGAATAAGAGGATCTGCAAAGGGGATTTTGTAACATTGTAGCATATTGTAGAAATAATAAAATGCCTGTATGCTTGGAGTTTGGAGCTGGGAAGTTCTTAGCATGCAGTTTGTCACTTTAGCCATCATTTCACATGTTATCTGTTGGGTCATGTCTGGGACAGTCCATCCATCTGTGAAGTTTGTTCACAATGGTGGCTGCTCAGCTAGAGCAGGGATGTACATACTACATAGTAGGTTCAGGTTTGCTTGACTTGGGTGATACTTGATACATATGCTTCAACCTGGCATTCTTGCCATTTGCTGAACAGTCCTGATGTGTTCTGCAGGTCATTTGGGCATGTCCTAACATTGTCAATGCTCCCTGATGCTTCCAACACATGCACTTTGTGATCCATCACAATCTGCTTGAGTTGGGTCCTATATAGTGAGTACCCACTCTGCTCTCATTGGGGTTGTTTACTGATATGACCTGACACTCCTAGCAGACTTTTCAACATATCTCTGGTCCCTTCATCATATGTTGATGCTCTTAACATGTCCACTTTGATGTAGCCTTCACTGACCTTCCTTAGCCATTGTGATTCAATTCATCAACACAAATTTCTACTCTGGTAATGTAAACTCTATCTTAAAGTCATTGCCAGTAAAATACCTTTGAGATGCAAAGCTTTCTGGTTCTCTGTTCACAGAAGACTACATCTCTAGTGCCATCTTCTCTATGTTCACCAATTTTTATGTTGACCATGCTGAGCCACTTCAGGCTTTTTCTACCTATAAGGAATAGGTTCTTGGTGATCTTCTCAATGGTCACAAGTTTCTTGCCATTTTTCCTATTCAAAGGTCCACCTGCCCTGCTCAAGAGTGTATTCAGGTAGCTATGTTGATTGTTGGAAAAGTCTTTGCAAAGCAATATAAAACAGCTAGCTCAGTGATACAACACATTGAAATAGAAATCCTCACTTCATTGTTGCTAAAGTGGACAGACTTCAGTGAGTTCAGATGACGCTTGCAGGTTATGAGGGACTTATCAATCAGGCTTGTGATACATTTCTGCAGACTTGGCAACTTCAGCTTGCCAAGGTTCAGATTCTGCCTCTATGCATATTTTCAATGTGATTAATGTTGCTGTGAAGTGAACTGAAATGTTTTTTTCAGTGGACTTCATTTGAGTTCAGGTGAATGAAGTCAAGTGAAGGGACTCCACCTGGCTTTGTGAAGTGGGGGCAAGGTGGGTAGCAAATGCCAGCTATATGCCAGCCAATCAGATTCAATTAAAATAGTGGTCATTGTAATGGTTGTGAAGTCATGATGTATCATCTACAACTTGTCCATCTCATTGGCAAATAATTCCTCTAGCTCACAATATGCTTCATTAGCCATCAGCACATCATATGCTCTTGTAGAAACTGGCCCCAAAATCCCATAATCTTTTACAAGTGCTACAAGATCCAGAGTAAAACACTATTGGCTTTGCTTGTATGCAAACTTGAGGATTTGCAATGTTTTGAGCATTGCTGGTGCAAGTTTATTGCATCTATTGGAGCAGGTGAGCTTGCTTGATGAAAGTATCCATTCATATAAAACAGATGACATGCATCACTGAGTGCAAAAAAGTTATCTATCTCAGATAATGGTTTACAATATTCAGCAACTTTGACAATATTTATGCTCAATAGTGGCAGATTGCTGTTGTTCTGATGCAGCTGCCAAACAGTTGAATTTTCCAAATTCACCTCTTGCAGACAATGGTTTATAATGCTGTCTATTATAGATCATTTGCATTATGATGATATATTTGTGTACCTTCTGTGCCCAAGAATTTTATCTGTTGACCTCAAATCACACCTGTGGCAATGGCTTAAGGTTCATGTATTCAAGATTTGTTTTGATCAAGTGATGTAGTGACATCATTGTATGTGTAGATTGGATAACATGTCAGTGATAGCTGCAAATTGTTGTCAGATATCGCCTAATCACATGCTGTAGTCCCAACTAGATTTCTGTTCCAACTAACCCTGGATTCTGCAAATTCTTCAGCACTGCAGACTATGAAACAAATGGCCCACTGATACAAGTAACAGCCATATTGGCAATTCAAATAGGAATGTTAGGAACATGTACACCTATAATTTGTCTCTGTGATAAGGTGTAGCTGATTGATATGTGGGGCTCAGGCTGTCTGTGCTGCTGGAGATGAAAATTTGCTTTCACACTGATACAGGACTTTCCAACAACATGAATCATATAAATAGTAATTATCCAATACACACACAATACAGTCATACACATGATACAAGTGTTCAATATTCAAACCCAGTGAAAAGTTGTGATATGCATAGCAAGTTCAAAGCATGTAACCCTATGAATCAACTATGAGCCATAGGAATTTGTGCATATGACTATGTGGCTATGATCTCTCTAGGTGGGCATAGCATGCTATGCTGTTCAACCCAACCTGCACTATTCAATCAATCCCTTTAATCTGCTTCACTCCCTATAACATGATAAGATCTATGCTATTGGTACTACCCAATGCATTCAATCTATCAAGGTATGGCACTGATTCTCTTATTCTACCATACCCATTCATCACACATACAGTGCATGGACCAGAACCCCACCAGACTCTGGTGTGTCTGCTAGAAATACTGCAAGAGTATTTGGCATGAGCTTGGTACCCTGAAGACATGACACCACCATCGCTGTGAAGCTGCTAAGGATGAGGTTAATGCAATCCATTTGGCCAAACAATCAGACAGGTTTCACACTTTCATTGCTGTAGCTGCTTCCTCCAGCACCTCAAACAAATGACCCAGAGATCCTGAAGTCCCTGATGGAGCCAGTAGTGCAAAGCATCCATGTATCCTATAAGTTTTTGCTCTGGTTAGTATCTCTAGACATTTCTAATCTTTCTACTAATTCTAGCTATGTAGTTTGTCTAGGATTCTGACACAGAAGACCATCCAGATGATGACCCTGGCTTCATAGATTAGGCTTGTGGTATGTAATATGTATTCATGGTCATCTGGTTGTCATATTTACTCTGTAAAAATAGATGATATTGATGGGCCTCCGCCAGATGACAGACCCCCACTAGATGATCCACCCCTTCCTTATGTGGATGACAGACCCCCCCAGATGACCTGCCCCCTCCTCATGTAGATGACAGACCCCTGCTAGATGACCCACCCCCTCCTTGTACAGATGACAGACCCCTGCTAGATGATCCACCCCCTCCTCATGCAGATGACA
>JBBPMY010000169.1:0-27143 GCA_038090615.1 Phylloporus gajari | reverse complement strand
GTACTACTAGAGAGAACAGTAGTTGAACATATTTGAATCTTGCTACAGGTGAGAAGGTTTCTTCATAATCTATTCCAAAAACATGAGTAAATCCTTTTGCTACAAATCTCGCTTTTATGTGGTTTCCTGGATGAATCACAAATACCCATCTCCCTTTGACAGGTTTGCGTCCTTTTGGTAAATCAACCAATTCCCAAACCTGTCTCTCTCTTAGAGAGGAGATCTTGTTTTTCATAGCATCGTTCCATTCTTTTTGTTCGTCTCGAGGTAATTTTGATATATCTCTGTATTGTTTAGGAACAACATGTTCTGATCCTTGAACAGCATGTGAGAGATGAGATCTAAACCAAACATTACTGTATAGGTTTTCCATATCATTATCTTCTTCTGGAACATCTCTTATTTCCAGTCTAGGAGTTTGCTCCTCCTGATCTTCTTGGATTGGATCTAATCCTTGTCTGATATCTGATTCTATTTCCACTGGAGGTCTATCCCCATATGCATTATCAGGGATAAATCTTGGTCTAGGAACTCATTGTGATCTATGTTCCTGTCTTTGTTCCAGTGGTTCACAAATATTTGTTTGTTCCTCTCTCATCGGTTGATATTGGCAAGGTCTAGCTCAAAATTCCACCAATGACTCATCTTCCCTTTGTCTGGGAGCATACCAATTTCTTTGTATGGAATCTGGAATTCTCCACACTGGTGATGGTGGTGTGGGTGGAGTAGGAGGAGAATCTCTAGCAAGATATCGTTTATTAGTGTTTTAAAGTCCAGTTGCAGGACTGGTCAAAGACTGGCAACTGGACTGGACTGGACTGGTTGGCAACTAGACTGCAGTTGTGAGTTGCCTGATTTCTCAGACAAAAGACTGCAGTTGCCAACCAGTTGCAACCAGTTGCAACCGGTGTACAGCCACACTACCTAATCAGGCAATGTTCCCCTAATTTTCTGTGATTTTTTGACTACTTTTACCATTTTTTGAGTGTTTTTGGAGGGTTTTTAAGTGATTTCTATGTGTTATCATTGCAAATTAATATATTTAATGACAGAACATGATGTATAGACACTAAATAAAGACTATTTACACTTGTGCAGGACAGGATTCACCTGTAAAACCAGTTGTGACCAGTCTTTTAGCAGTTGCAACCAGTTGCCCAAAAGACCAGTTGCAACCAGTTTTTTTCGGTTTTTAGCGGTCCAGTTGCCTTATTTGGACCTCTAGGACTGGTCCTGGTCCAGTTGCCTTATTAGGAAGGTCAAAAACCGGACTGGACTGGACTTTTAAACACTATCATTTATGCTGGTGTCTGTCATCTATTGATGATCTATGACCCACATCAGGTTCTTGATGTTTAATTCCCAGTCATGTGGGTGTTAAATGTTGTTCCAAAGGAGGTCGTTCTGGAGAAGAGAACTCTTGTTCTAAGTCTTCTCCAATGTTCTCTTGTTTGGGTGATTCTCTTCGAGAAGGGCAAGAACTCCTTCTTGAAGGTAGATGATTGTTATCATCATCATCATCATCTCCATTATCTCCTCCATAATCTAACCAATTATATCCTTGATAAGGATCTGGAGGTGGTGGTGGTGGTGGTAGTGCTACACCTGGTTCAAAAGGAACTTGGAAGTATTCATATCTTTCCAGTGATCTCGCTCTAGGCAGTTGATGATCTAATTATTGATCAGATTGATCATCTTCCATCATTGGAATAGGGGCAGGTCCATCAACCTGACTTTTGGAACATCATGGAAATCTTTCTTCATCGAAAGTAGCATTTGTTGACACAACAACTCAATGTTTGTTGTTAGACTAAAAACACCATCTTTAGTATTGGGCTTGTATCCTATAAACATCATTTCCTTGGACTTGGGTGACAACTTGTCAGGCCTTTATTCAGGAGGAATAAAGATGTAGGCTTTACAGCCAAAGACATGGAAGTATGAAGCATCTGGTTTCTTTCCATCTCCCTTAAATAATTCAATAGGGGTTTTCCAATCATGACGATGCATGGGTTGCCTGTTATAGATGTGGACAGCTGTTTCCACAGCATCTTGCCAAAAAGATTTAGGCAAGCAGGCATGATGGCGCATTGCCTCTGCTTTTTCCAGTATGGTTTGATTAAATCTCTCAGCTCTTCCATTTTGCTGAGGAGTATGAGGGACAGAAGTCTGATGAGTTATTCCTCTGGAAGTGAGGAGCGCTTGAAACTTGCGACTTGTGAATTCCCCCCCTCGGTCCAAACAAACAGAGACTAACTTGTTTCCTGTGAAGGTTTCAGACCATGAAACCATATTAGAAAAGTGCCGAAAAGTATCCAACTTGACCTGCAAGAAGGACACTAAAGTATAGCCCATGTGGTCATCAATGAATGTGAGAATATATTTTGCACGTGATCTTGGTTCAGTTGGCATAGGTCCAACTAAATCAGTGTGAACCAGTTCAAGTGGGCAAGAAGCCTGCTTTGTAGAACCTGGAAAGGATCTATCTGGCATCTTCCCAATAGAACACCCTTTACAGGGAGATTTATTGGGAGAAGGATTTAAGCAAGGAATGCCGGTAAGATTTGAATGTGCATGGCACAAAGCATTCTGAGAAGTGTGACCTAAACATTCATGTCACAATTACTGAGATTGAATATCCACAAGAGAGGTTACAAAGCCTATCTGTTACAACTTGCCTTGATCTGTGGGTGGGCTACCCTTTGTTTTCTCCCAATTGTACTCATTGTGTTATTCTTTTTCCTCTATTGGATGTATATTCTTACTTAAGGACAGCATTTCACTTCTTGATGACCTAGATACTCTGACTCATCCCTTGTCATTGCATCTATCCTCCATAGCCTTCACGTTTCACCTTCATCATCTGATACTGCAGAACCCCTTACTGCAGATTCCTATTCTGACTGTGGACTATGCTTTGCTGTACTGATGGTTACCCAAGGAGTTCCCCTTCCACTCTTCTTATCCTACCTCAAGGGTATATAAAGCCATCAGTAGTGTACTTGTATTCTCTAAGCTAGATCTCCTCAATCATATCTGATTTGTGGACCTCATCATCTCAGTCTGTCTGACCTGACTCCTTGCTTCACTTGAACCCTCGATCTTGCTGTTCTTTGAGGCTATGACTTGAACCTACCTGGTACAAGTGTAACAAAAGATCTAGCTTACCTCTGAACCCTTGCCTCTGTAAGGACTACCAAGATTTTGTCGAACCCGAACCTGAATCCACCGTGGGCCAACCCCCACCAGAAAGGACCAAAGACTTCCAGACCACCCCTTGCTAGAAATCCCCTCTTCACTGCACCACCCAGAACTCTCTCATCTTCCGCACCTCCACCTATCATTATGTCTGGACCATCCAGATCCAACCCCATGACTGGAGTAGCTCCTTCCTTCCAATCTACCAACCCATTGACCACCATCCTTCCCCAGACCACTTCTCAACCGACAATTGTGACATCCTCTGGGAAGGAGCTCTCCCTAGCCAAACCTAATGATTTTGATGGAACTGAAATCAAATTCTGCCCCTGGATGAACTCTGTCCTCCTCTACCTCATGATCAACAGACACATCTACTCAGATGATGAAAAGAAGATTGTGCTGACTCTCTCCTATTGTAAAAAAGGAGTGGCTCTTGAATGGGCCTTCTCCTTTATTGAAGGAGCAATGAAGAACCAATCTTTCAGGACCTGGCAGGACTTTCTTAAAATGCTTGAAGGAACGTTTCAAACCACTGATATTAAAGGCGACACACTTCACCAACTTCAAGGATTGGCACAAAAGAAGGAGGACGTCCTCAGCTACATTGCCTCTTTCTGCTCATTAGCAACATGGGCTGGGCTTAGCAATCAGACAGTCCTCTGTAGGCTCTTCACAGAAGGACTCCAACCTACCCTTATGTGATGCATTTATCAATCTGAAACTGTCCCTGCTACGCTTGACAATTGGTGCAAGAAAGCAGAACTTCTGCACAATAACTGGAACAGATCTCGAACTATTGTATCCCGAATCAGAGGTAATCATCCCCCCCGCAGACCCACACTTGATTTGCAACTATGCCAAAGGTATGAGACCCAAATGCAATGGATGTCGACATTGTACGACTCTCCCCCTCGGAACGAGAGAAAAGGATGAAGAAAGGACTCTGTTTTAAATGTGGTAAGCCTGGCCTCACCAAGGACTGCCCTGGTCATCCAAGGTTGGTGAAGAAGACAGAGGAACAGAAGGTAAAAGTGGTAGGAAAAAAAGAAGGGGTAGCCAAAATCAAAGAAGTCTAAGATGAGGACAACACTGCTTTTCTTTCTAGAATCATCAAGGATGATCAATTGAATTTTTAAATGGAGGACTGGAGTTGATGTCAGTTCCTCCCTCCGTACAGTGTGCTCCTGTAATTATTGCCAAGAATGCTACTCATGTTCTCATCCTTCCCATCCGAGTAATCAAAGCAGGAGCCACTTTGAAAACCATTGACACTGCCACCCTTATTGACTCTGGAGCCAACATCTCTTGTATAGATTGGGACTTCGTATGAAAACACAAACTCCCAACAACACAACTTACCAAACCTATCACTGTCCGAAATGCCGACCATTCTACAAACAAGCAAGGATCCATACACTTCACTTCCACCTTTTACATCCAGATAGGTCCTACCTTGCAGAAAGTGACGTTCCATGTAATGCAATGTGGAAGGGAAAACATCATCCTAGGCATGCCCTGGTTTGAAGCTATCTGGCAGCTGAAAATAGACTGGAAGAAACAAACAGTGGAGATCGATTCGAAGAAAGACAGATCCCTAGATCTCTACCTAGCACACCAAGGATCTTGTGCCTCATATCTCTCCAAGGGAAAGCCACCTCTACCACCAACAAAACATTACTTTGCCAAAGAAGAAGAACAGGAAGCAGTGATAAACTATATCAATTATGAAACAGCCGAAAGGTATACCAAATGAGCTTATTATACTTATGCTATCAACAGAATCCAAAAGTTGGCTACCAGATATTTCCCCAATACTCCAGCCACCTTACAATTGGAACGAATCATAAGGAAGACTACAACATCCACCCAATTAGCCATGGATGCGGATAAGATTGCAGTTGAACTCCCACCACAATATGAAGCATACAGGGAAGTTTTCACCAAAGAAGCCACTGACCATGTTCCCCCTTCCAGACCATATGACCATCCGATTAACCTTGATGATATATTTGTCCCAAAAGTATCAAAAATTTACCCTTTATCTCCTGATGAATGGACCACTGCTGACAACTTCATTGATGAAAATCTGATATCAGGAAAAATTCAACCATCCAACTCTCCCTAAGCATCACCCTTTTTCTTCATCAAGAAAAAGGACAGAGGCCTCCGACCATGTCAAGACTATCAATATCTTAATGAACACACTGTAAGGGATGCCTACCCTCTTCCACTGATCTCTGATTTGACAGACAAACTACGAGGAGCCAAAATATTCACCAAGTTCGACGTACGATGGGGGTATAACAATATACAGTGACTTCCAAAATTGAGTCAATGTTTTGAGATTTTGAAGTGTTTGTTATATAACTCAGGAGCAAGAACAAATAAAGCCAAATTGTAAGTAGGTGGTGGGAAGTATATGCTCCTCGCCATGTGTGAAAAAAATATTGATGTGATTTGAATATGTATCCATGGAGATATAGTCAATTCAATTTAATGTGTCATTGACTCAATTGTGTAACTATCTGTCACATCTGTTAAAGTTTGACAGCTGTCATATATAATCCTTGATGGAAGTATAACTGATGGTTGCCATAGTTACTGTATCATAGTAACCACCTCAATTGACACTATTTAAGCACTGGTTTCATCTCTCATGTCTTTCAGATTCACTATGAATCCTATTTCCTCCTCTAAAAATGAAAACATCCTTTCTCTAGCCTCTAATGGTCCTTCTAGCCACTCTATTGCCTCCAAACTTGATGTCAGCCAGTTTACTGTCTCCAGGGTACTTAGGGATTTCCTGCCCAATAGACCTAGACCTCTTTCTGGCTGTCTGTCCAAGCTTTCAGCCACTTCTCAGCATGTTATCATCACTAAAATCACTACAGGCAGGGCTGCCAGTGCTGTCCAGGCCATCCACCACATCAATTCCATCATTCCCAGTCCTGTCCCCTCACAGACAGTGAGAAGAGTTCTTAAAAAACATTCATTCAAGACTGTAACAAAGAAGAAAAAGCCACTTCTTGCTGTAAGAAACAAGAAGAAGTGCTTAGCCTTTGCTCTGAAGTATTAGGAATGGTCTATTGAGGACTGGAAGAGAGTTGTTTGGTCAGATGAGACCAAAATCAACAGGATAGGATCAGATGGAAGGGGATGGGTATGGAAACAGGCAGGTGAGGGCCTTATTAACAGAGAGGTTCAGGGAACAGTGAAATTTGGAGGAGGAAATATCATGGTATGGAGGTGTATGGGCTAGAAGGTGTTGGACACCTTGCAGAGGTTGAGGGGAGGATGAATGCCAACCAATATGTGGACATTTTGAAGGACAACTTGCTTCCTAGCTTGAAGGAATCTGGAATTTCTTTGGAGGATGTCATCTTTCAACAGGACAATAACCCTAAACACACCTCCAAAAAAGTCAAGAAGTGGATGGAAGACAATGATATCAAAGTCCTGGATTGGCCTCCACAATCTCCAGATCTCAATTCCATTGAACATATTTGGCATCATATCAAAAAGGAGCTTGCCAAGTATCCAAGACATGCTAAAGGAGTATAGAAGACTTGGGAAAGAGTGGCAGAAGTATGGAATAATATAGATCCAGAATTTGATTGAAAGCATGCATAGGAGGATCCAAGCAGTGATCAAGGCCAAAGGAGGTCACACAAAGTACTAGAATTGGATGATTCTGTAGATTTGACACATAGTTACAAAATTGAGTCAATGACTTGCTGACTTGAATTGACTATATTTCCATGGATACACATCCAAATCACATTAATATTTTTGTCACATGTGACCAGGAGTATGTGCTTCCCATCACCTACTTACACTTTGGCTCTATTTGTTCTTTCCCCTGAGTTATATAACAAACACTTTAAAATCTCAAAACATTGACTCAATTTTGGAAGTCACTGTACATATAAAAGATGGCAATCAATGGAAAGCCCCCTTCATCACCCATTGAGGACTTTTTGAACCTACAGTTATGTTCTTTGGACTGATGAACTCACCACCAACCTTTCAGCAATTCATGAACGACTCATTCCAAGATATGATCACAGAAGGATGGTTGGTAATTTACATGGATGACTTACTAATCTTTTCCCCAGACCAGAAAACCCATGAAGGAAGGACCAAGTGAGTTCTTCAATGAATGAAGGAACTTGACCTTCATTTAAAGCTGGAAAAGTGTAAGTTTGATGTGGACCAAGTAGAATTTCTAGGCATGATTGCCCAACTGGGGCGATTGGCAATGGACCCTGTCAAGCTCAAGGGGATTGCAGGTTGGCCTACCCCCACTAAAGTCAAAGACATTCATTCCTTCTTGGGATTCACTAACTTCTATAGGAGATTTGTCCCCAAATACTCTGATATTGCCCGACCCCTCCTCAACCTCACCAAAAAAGATACACCATGGAAATGGTCCCATGGATGCAAAGCTGTCTTTTCAGCCTTAAAGGATATCTTTCTTTCTGAACCCGTTTTGTGCATCCCTGATACCTCTAGACAATTTGCAGTAGCAACCAACATGTCCAGAGGTGCATCAGGAGGCCTCCTTCTCCAACAAGATGAGAATGGTGATTGGCATCCATGTGGATATATATCCCAAACCTTTTCCTCTTCCAAATGAAATTATGACATCTATGACAGAGAACTCCTTGCTGTAATCTGCACTCTCAAGACCTGGCAAGATTATCTGAGGGTGTTACACTTGGTCCGGGTAGGGCGAAGTGTAGCCTCAGAAGAACCTGTAGAGACTAAAGACTTGAAACTAGGCGACAACAGTTGACTAGGGCTAAGGGTTCTAAAGTCTGGGCAGTGGTAAGGCACCTCAGAGTTGTTGAAATTACTAGTGTAATAACATTAGTAATAAGTATTAATCATTTGTCTATCACACTAATGATTAGTATTAACCTAGTAGTGTCTGTCACGCTAATAGGTCATTAGGATAACTATCCTAATAATGTCTGTCACGCTAATGCATTAGTGTGATATCCTAATCACTATTCCTAATGTACCACATATGGAATAAGTGACACATGTCGATCATTAATGATCGACATTTGACATTTGACATAACACTTTGATCCTAGTGTTAATCCTAATTGATCCTATGATCCTAAACATTCCTATTGATGATTTGAACAATAGGAAGTATTATCTATTGTCCCATTGACATATTCATTGTTCTAGTATTAGAACAATGGAATCTACATTAGGAGAACAATAGATAGATAGATTGTTCTACAACAATCCATAGATCAAACTCAGTTATCTCAGACTGAATTATGGATATATATACGATACTTTTATACATGAAACAGTAGACACAGAATACATACGAGTCACATCACTTGTATCAGACTACTTCTATCAATTAGAAGTCACTTCATCTGTCCCTATTCAATCTAGACTCTCACACCTCAAGAAGAAGCCTCTGCTAAGTACAGTAAGTCTCAACTGTACATACTCCCTTCATTGTACTGCGCACCCCAGTGGAACAAGCTTCAGTTTCATTAAGAGTCACTAGGCAATGATTAGGTGACTAGGACTATCAATGACTAGACAACTGGTGTTGACTAGACCGAAGAATCCAGGAGACAAATGGTCTACTAGGACTGAGGTGACTGAAAGGCTAATGGCCAATCAGACTAAGGTACTGTTCACAAGATGGTAAACTTGGTACCCGGGGACTAAGAGGTTTCTAAGGACTAGCTCCCATTCAGAGCACGGGTGGAGGCTCAAAAAGACGAGAGGCAGTGGGGAGAAAGATCAAATGGATTGCTAGTCTAGAAGTACAGGAAGTACTCTGAGGAGAACTAGCTTAGGGAAAGGAAGAAGGAAGAGAGAGAAAAGGTTTATATACCTAAGGTATAGAAACCGACGGAATGTGAAAGAACTAATGTACACAGGAAATGGTAAGCAGAATGACTAAAGAGAATGCAACAGAATCACATGGAATGTTCAAGAAGATGATGGAAGAACTACAATTAGGAGGTGATGATGAGTCATCAGGCTGATGACTGAGAAGAGGTGAGTAATCGTAGGAAAAAGAAATAACATCCAGAACTTGTATGACAAAGATAAAGAAAGAAATCGTAACATTACCCCCATACTAGGGTTGAGACAGCAATGAAGACCTAAAGATCAATAAACCCACCACCGGGGGAGCCCATCATGTTTGTGTCTGCAATGGCGTCAAAGTCTTCCTCGTAGAGAGGGGAAGGAGAATGTTGGAGGCGTTCTGCTAGAGGTCGTGGATGAGGTGGACCCCTGGGAGGATGCATCCTGTTAGTGGTCAAACGATGACAATGAGAGGAGGAGGAGCTAGGAGGCGAGTTGGAGAGGACGTGGTCAGGAGTGTGGTGGCATAGAGAGCAGCAGGCAGTGGTGTGATGAGGGCAAAAGCGATGGCAGTACCCACATTGGTAGTCTGGGCAGTCTACCTTCTGGTGGCCGAGATGTTGGCATTGGTAACATGCCTTGTGCATGTGGGGGTGGTTGTATGGCAGGGGTTCTGTACTGTTATGGCCAGTCCACTAGTTTTCTTCATGTTGGAGGACGCATTCTTCATCTGAACCTAAAGGAGAGGAGGATGCAGATGGCATGGATGGGGTGTGGACTTCAGGAGTACTGTGAGTGGGGAGGAGGGCTACATGGGCTTGTCTCTGTTCTGTAAGCTCGCAGAGATAACGTTCCAGGTCTCAAAGGAATTTGAGCATGCCCAATTGGTGCATGGCCTTGAGGAGACTATGGCAGGTCTTGGCTCGAGCAGACAGGGGTTGTATGTTATCTAAGGAGAAAAAGGCTCTATAAAGGAGGATGAGGGGAGAGTCGCAGGCGAGGTATGCATAGATGGGAACTGTGAGATGATTGCACAAGAGATATCGGAGAAGTTCCTCCCTTTGGTCGCGGTAGAGGAGTTCCTTAAGGTGTTCTCCAGCTAGGGGAATGTCTGGCGTGACCACGAAGGGATAGGGAGTGGGTACCCATTCTGGTTCGTTCTAGCCGGCTTCAGCAACAGTTTCAGAAGGAGGGGCAACCTCAGAGAGGGCAGTGATGGAGGTGGTGGGAGAGGAAGGAGCGTCTGCAAAGCAAACAGTATGAGAGTGGGTGGCGGCGATGGCAAGCTCTTCTTCAGATGAGTAGAATTCGATGGGCATGGTGGTGAGGACAGGGGAGGCAGTCTTGGTGATAGTGATGATGGGGTAGAAGTGGAAGTTCATCCGATGGGGGGAAAGGCCTTGGGGTGGTGTCTTTTATAGTCATTGAGAGTGGCCTTGGAATGTTTGAGATCTTGTTCGGATTACCACGAGTCTTCCTCAGCTGTGTACCCTTTCCATCGGATCAGATATTGCCGTGATGACCGGTTGCCACAATGTCATAATATCCATTCTATCTCATACTTTTCTTTGCTTTCTATAAGTTCCGGGGGTGGAGCTGGATAGTTCAGTCCATGAATGTCGTTTTCGTGATAGGGTGTGAGAAGCAAGGCATGGAAAACAGGGTGAATTTTCCAGGTACTAGGGATGCAGAGTTGGTAAGAGAGTGGAGATAGTACCTTGGTGACGACAAATGGTCCTTCTCGCTTCAGTGCGAACTTCGGGTTCATTGGACATTTCAAGTTTTGTGCTTCTAGCCACACTTTATCTCCTTTGGTGAAGGGAGTGAATTTTTGACGGGTGTGGGATGCCATTACTTGTCTGGCAAGTTCGTGAGCAGCAAGGGCTTTGTCTCAGGTGACGGTGAGGGTTTTAAGTTGTTGTTTGACAGCAGGAAGATGGGATTTGGGGAGGATGGTAGGTAGGGCATGGGGTTCATAGCCCATCATGAGGTAAAAGGGGGATTGACCGGTGGTGGAGTGAGGGTGGTGATTGTGGGTGAACTCAGTGTGGGAGAGTTTCTGTGACCAGGAAGTGGGGTTGATGCCACAGAAGGTGCGGAGATAAGTTTTGAGTTCCTGGTTTACCTGTTCGGTTTCACCATTGGTCTGAGGATGGTAGGCAGTGGAGAGGGCAAGGTCATAGTTGAGGAGTTTGCCAAGTTCTTTGGCAAAGGCAGAGGCGAATTGTGGTCCATGGTCTGAGATAATCTTGTTGTAGAGTCCAAAGTGTTTGTAAACGTGGTGGAGGAAAAGTTCGGTGATGCCTTCAGTGGTGATGGTGTCAGTAGTGGGGACAAAAATACCCCCCTTGTAGGTGTGGTCTACCATGACCAACACAGAGTTAAAGCCAGCCGAAGGGGGTAGGCCAATGATGAGATCACAGGAGATGGACTGGAATGGGCGGGTGCCAGCAGTGTGAATAGGAGTAAGTGGCGGGACAGTCGGGTGTGTATTGACTTTGTTCTGTTGACACACCCCGCAACCTTCCACATATTTTTGCATGTAATGGGCAAGGCCAGGCCACCAAAATTCAGCAGAGACGAGTTGGCATGTTTTGAGATAGCTGGGGTGTCCTGTGGATTCGTGGTCGTGACAACGCTCCAGGATGGAGTGGCAGAGGGAGTCATCGGGAGGAATGTAAACACATCCTTTATAGGTGAGGACATCGTTGGTGATTTGCCAGTCAGAGAGTTGGGAGCGGAGACAGGCAGGGGATGAGGTATCAATGAGTTGAAGACATTGAAGCATCAAGGGGTCAGAGACGGAGGTGGAGGAGATTAGGGTGTGGAGTGTGCTGTTGATAACATTGACAAATAGCAAAGGGGGTAAGAGGACAATGCCTTCATTGTCAGTGTCCGAGGATGGGATGAGGTCAGGGCGGCGGGAGAGGGCATCTGGACCGGCAAGGAGTTTGCCAGGAATGTGGATGAGATGGAGGTTGAAGTCTTGAAGATCAAGCAGCCAGCATGCTTGTCAGCGGTTGAGGTTGCGAGCCTCTTTAAAGTAGAGTAGATTTTTATGGTCAGTAAAGACTTGAACACGATGGGGGGAGCCATGGAGGTAATGGCACCATGCTTTGAGTCCACGGATGATGGTGAGGAGTTCTCAGTCATAAATGTTGTAGTTTCGTTTGGTGTCACTGAATGTCTGGGAGAGGTAAGAACAGGGGTGCCACTCTCCGTTGGTGTCAGTTTGGAGGAGGATGCCTCCAGAGGCGTATTTCAAGGCGTCAGTGGCGATGGCGAACAGTTTGACGGGGTCAGGGAGTTGGGGGACAGGGTGAGCAAGGAAGAGTTTCTTCAGGGATTGAAAGGAGGTTTCACACAAAGGGGTCCATTCCCAACAGTGGTCCTTTTTAGTGAGGTCAAGGAGGGGGCAAGCGACAGTGGAGTAGTCTGGGATGAAGCAACAGTAAAAGTTGGCAAATCCAAGGAATGATCGAACATCTTTGGGTTTAGATGGGGTAGGCCATTTGGCAATGCCATTGAGTTTGACGGGGTCCATGGCAAGTTGGCCCAGCTTGATGATCATGCCGAGGTATTTGACTTCTGTGGAGGCAAACTGACATTTCTCAAGTTTGAGATGAAGGTCAAGTTCAGTCATTCATTGGAGGACTCATTTGGTCCATTCTGTGTGTGTTGCTTCGTCAGGGGAGAAGATAAGGAGGTTGTCCATGTAGATGACGAGCCATCCTTCTGCAATCATGTCGTGGAAGGAGTCATTCATGAATTGTTGGAATGTAGCAGGGGAGTTGCACATTCCGAAGAACATGATGGTGGGTTCAAAGAGACCACAGTGGGTGATGAATGCGGCTTTCCACTGGTGTCCATCTTTAATGCAGACATTGTTGTATCCCCATTGAATGTTGAACTTGGTGAAGACACGAGCATTGCGGAGTTTATCGATGAGGTCTGAGATGAGAGGGAGTGGATAAGCATCACAAACAGTATGTTTGTTGAGATAACGGTAGTCCTGACAGGGGTGAAGTTTCCTGTCTTTCTTTTTGATGAAGAAGAAGGGAGAGGCTTGTGGTGAGGAAGAGGGGTGGATCTTGCCAGAGGTGAGGTTTTCGTCAATAAACTCATTGGCAGCTTTCTTTTCGTCAGGGGACAAGGGGTACAGTTTGCTGATCTTGGGGGTGAAATTGTCTTTTAGGTTGATCTCATGGTCATAAGGACAAGAGGGGGGAACGTGATCTGTTGCTTCTTTGGAGAAGACCTGAGCGAAGTCTGCGTATTCTGGGGGAAGGTTGACCTTAGGTTTGGCTAATTCAGCAGCCATAGCGAGTTCGGTAGCTGTAGTGAGCTTGGCTACTACTGGAGAGTTGACTAGGAAACATTTTACGTCCCCTCAGATGATGCAGTGGATGACTCTGTTGGTCACGGCTTGGTCGACATAGGTGGATTCCTCTTTGTAGTCAAGGTATTTGAAGAGGCAGGAGTCGTAGATGGCAGAGACATTGTGGTAATTGGGGATGGATCACGAAATCCCAGGTCATATGAAGTAGGAATTGTGTCAATCAGTGTCTGATGCGAAGTTGGCATAGAGTTCTTTCGACTGGTCGGTGGTTTCAGAGATGGAGAGAGTGCAAGTTTCCCAGTCGATAATGGGGTTGGTGTGGTGTAGCCATGGGAGTCCGAGGATGATGTCCTCGTTGCCACAGTTCATGACGTGGAAGAGGATGCGGTGGGTGATCCCTTCAATGTTGACGAAGAGGATGGAGGTGAAATGAATGGCCCCTCCTTTGTTCTGGGTTTGGTCTGCATTCCTGACAGGGATGGGAGTAGCGAGTTTTGTGGTGGGGAGTTTATGCTTTCGCACAAACTGCCAGTCGATGCAGGAGATATCTGCACCACTGTTTATGAGGGCTTGGGCATTGACAGTTTTCATGGGATGCGAGGGAACTACAAGTTGAACTGGGATTTGCATAGATTTTGTAGTTCTAGGGATGGTTACATTTACTTGAGCACATGTACTAGGGGAGGAGGTGACTAGCGTTGATCTAGGCCTCTGTTCTAAAAATCCTTAGTCATCACGAAAGAAATGCGGGCGACTTTGTTATCTTCATCGTCATCCTCTAATTCCTCTAGGCACAGAAGGTCTTCTTTTTTGACCTTCTTGACTCGTGGGTGGGGGGGAAGAGGTTTGTCATTCTGGAACTTTTTACAGTCCCTGGCAGAGTGCCCCTTTTTGTGACAGCGGAGACAACACCCTTCAGCAAAACATCTTTTGTGTTCTTCTGGAGTAAGTTTGCCAATGCGCACCATATTGATGTCCATGGCATTGGGGTCTCGCTCTGTCTTGGGGGTAGAATAGGAGTGGTAGGTGTAATGGGAAGAGGAGGAGGTGCGACAATTGGAGATTTCTTTGGCTCGTTCGTCCTGAGTGTTGAATGTAGAAACTTTGTTGATCCATGCTTCTAGGGTCTCGGGGGTGGTCTCCATATTGAAGACATGTTTCATGAGGAAGTCGGGGATGCCAACTGAGTAGTACCCGATCAAGACATTTTGATCGGTGATACCAGCGAGAGTGGACTTGTTGCGGAATTCTGCGTTGTACTCGATGAGGGAGGGTTCCCACTTTCCCCCCTTCTGAGTCATGCGAGTGTTGGTGAGCCAAGAGATGGCCACCCCGATGGCGTCATGTTGTTTAAAGTTGTTGAGGAACTTTTTGGTGAAGTCCTTCATGGTTCTGAGGTCAGGTTCTTCCTTTTTGATACATTCAGCATGAAAGTTGGTAGCCCAAGCTAGGGCAGAGCCTTTGGTCATGTAGGAGAGCATGAAGGTGATCTTCTTCTCATCCGTGTTGTAGACCTCCTTGTTGACTAAGATGTAGAAGGCTACCAATTCGTACCATTGTCTGGCCTTGAGGAAGTCACCATTGAAATGCTCAGGTAGGGCAAGGTGAAGTTTGACAGGTTTGGACATGATGGGAGGTGATTCAGTGAGTTCTGGGTTGGGTTTTTTGTACTTGTCAGAGTCGAAGAGTTCGTCAGTCTCAGGGATATACACTACAATGAGTTCAGAGGGGAGGTCAAGGGTTTGATGAAGTTGATCAGCAAGTTGTTCAATGTAGTCGGTTTCTTCAGTGGAAGAAACGGGGATGTCTGTGGGTAAATCTAGTGGATGAGCAGTCTCGGGTGATCATTTGAGTTCTGCCAGAGGTGAAATGTCTGAGGATTCTCCCGATTCGTGTCAAGGAGTACAATGGGCGCCCCACACGGGGTTGACTGAGGGTCTGTGTGAAATGGTGGGCAAACTACATGAAGGTAGTTGCAGCGAGGGAAGCTAGTTCTTCTGTTATGCTTGGTCCGGGTAGGGCAAAGCATAGCCTCAGAAGAACCTGTAGAGACTAAAGACTTGAAACTAGGCGACGACAGTCAACTAGGGCTAAGGGTTCTAAAGTCTGGGTGGTGGTAAGGCACCTCAGAGTCACTAGGCAATGATTAGGTGACTAGGACTATCAATGACTAGACAACTGGTGTTGACTAGACCGAAGAATCCAGGAGACAAATGGTCTACTAGGACTGAGGTGACTGAAAGGCTAATGGCCAATCAGACTAAGGTACTGTTCACAAGATGGTAAACTTGGTACCCGGGGACTAAGAGGTTTCTAAGGACTAGCTCCCATTCAGAGCACGGGTGGAGGCTCAAAAAGACGAGAGGCAGTGGGGAGAAAGATCAAATGGATTGCTAGTCTAGAAGTACAGGAAGTACTCTGAGGAGAACTAGCTTAGGGAAAGGAAGAAGGAAGAGAGAGAAAAGGTTTATATACCTAAGGTATAGAAACCGACGGAATGTGAAAGAACTAATGTACACAGGAAATGGTAAGCAGAATGACTAAAGAGAATGCAACAGAATCACATGGAATGTTCAAGAAGATGATGGAAGAACTACAATTAGGAGGTGATGATGAGTCATTGGGCCGATGACTGAGAAGAGGTGAGTAATCGTAGGAAAAAGAAATAACATCCAGAACTCGTATGACGAAGACAAAGAAAGAAATCATAACAGAGGGGCTCCACCTTCCCAGTTCTTGTAGTAACTGACCATAAGAACCTGACCTATTTCAAGGAACCCTGAAAGTTGAACAGACGACAAGCACAATGGCTTCTCAATATCCAAGATTATGATCTCAAGATCCATCATGTCCCAGGATCATCCCTATCAGCACTGGATGCTCTTTCTTGCCAACCCAACCTCCTCTCTCCCAATGCTAAAGATGATAACGACCAAGCCATCCTCCTCCCCCCAGACCTCTTCATCTCCCTCATTGATACCGCACTCCATGACAAACTTTCCTCTTCCTCTTCCACTGACCCACTAATCCTTGACTCTCTACAGACCATGGAGAATCTTCCTGCAAGATTCTGTTCTCAACTCTCAGACTGGAAGTTCAATGGAAAGATTCTCTCATTTTGGGATAGGATCTATGTATCCAATGATGCTGATCTTCGTTGACAGATTGTTATGCAGCACCATGACCACCCTTCTGCCGGCCACCTGGGTGTTCTTAAGACCTGCCAACTTGTATCTTCTGAATTCTGGTGGCCAGGCCTAGCTTCTTTTGTATGATCTTACATTGATGGTTGTGCTGTTTGCCAGCAGAATAAGGCACACACACATCCTACTCCTCCTTTGCTTCCTATTCCCTCCTCAGCTTCTTGCCTTTTCCAACAGATATCTTGTGATTTGATTATGGACCTTCCCCTTTCTTCTGGTTTTGACTCTCTTTTGATCATGGTCAACCATGGACTTACAAAGGGGGTGATTCTTTGTCCTACTACAAAAACAGTCACTGCTGAAGGCATTGCCATTCTCTTTTTTAAGAAAGTATTCAAATGGTTTGGACTCTATGATAAAATCATTTCTGATAGAGGACCCCAATTCGCTTCATCATTTGCTAAAGAACTTGGATGATTGTTACATTACGACCTTTCCCTTTCTACTGTGTACCACCCACAGACCGATGGAGAGACTGAACAAGTTAACCAGGAGATAGAGACATATCTGTGGATCTACTGTAGAAGCTGACCCGAGACATGGACTGAGTTCATCACCTTAGCTGAATTCACCCATAATCACTGACCTCATTCTGTCACCAACCAATCCCCCTTTTTCCTCATGATGGGCTATGAACCCAGAGCACTCCCCAACATCATTGCTACATCAAATCTCCCTGCTGTGGAAGATCAGATCAAAACCCTGACTGCAGCCAGGAATGAGGCACTCGTCGCATACAATCTTGCACAACAAATGATGAAGAACTGACAGAATGTCTCATTTACCCCTTTTGAAAAAGGAGATAAGGTTTGGTTAGAAGGAAGGAACCTTAATTGAGCAGCCCTGGATCCAAAGTTCTTGCCAAAGAGAGAAGGACCATTTACCATCACCAAAGTACTTTTGCCTATCACCTACAAACTATGACTTCCCAAGACATGGCGCATTCACAATGTCTTCCATGCCTCTCTTCTCTCCCCCTACGTTGAAAACAAAATGCACGACAAGAACTTCCCAATGCCACCACCCGATCTGATCAGAGAGGAGAACAATACAAAGTTGAAGTGGTGTTATGCCATAGAGGACCACCATCACAAAGGCAGTTCCTGATCAAATGGAAAGGCTATCTGACTAGTGACAACTCATGGGAACCTGAATGAAATCTGTCCAACATCAAGGACGTCCTTGGGGATTATAAACAACAATATCCCACAGTTTGGCCTACAGTCACTCAACTTTCCACTCACTTCCTCCTCACTGCCAGACATCTTTGTAATGGCCATTGAACTTTCCCAAATTGAAACCTCCTCCACTGCTCATCATCTCGCTATGCTTCCCTCCCACATCTTCCACTGTCAGGAATCCTCCGAACTCAATTATATCCATATTGACCATTTCCTCCATGATAGATCCTATGTAGAACCCCTCTCTCATCTCCTTGACAAACAATCTCTCTTCCATCTCCTAGTTTGCTCCTTCCAGATGAATGTAGTATTGTCTACCTTACTCCCTACTCAGGTTGCAGGATGATTTGACCTGACACTTGCCAGACATGCTCTTCAGACACAAAAAAGGGATCTCCTAAATGCCCTTTATGACCTAAACTTTCAGTCGGTCATTGATTTCGTCTGAGAACACCACCAGGAGTATTGTTCATCTCCCCCTCCTATTCCTGTACCACCTCCCCAAGCTCATATCATTGATTGATCCACCTCTCCTGCTCCTAGCAACTATCCCTCCACTTCCACCATCCAACCCACATCTCGTGTCATACATATTATCCTGGACTCTCCCTACCATACCCAGACTGACAATGAAGGTATCTACCTTTATGATTTGGAGCAGCAAGTGGAGGACTTGGCTCTGCATGATTCTAGCGATGGAGAGATCACAGATGACGCCAGCCGAGCAAATGAAACAGGATCCCCTACCCAGGACTGACTAGACTGCCTCAACAACCAAGTCAATGGTCAAAGACCTGGTAGTCTTCAGGTTAGACAGAAGGTAATGTTACAACTTGTCTTGATCTGTGGGTGGGCTACCCTTTGTTTTCTCCCAATTGTACTCATTGTGTTATTCTTTTTCCTCTATTGGATGTATATTCTTACTTAAGGACAGCATTTCACTTCTCGATGACCTAGATACTCTGACTCATCCTTTGTCATCGCATCTATCCTCCATAGTCTTCACATTTCACCTTCATCATCTGATACTGCAGAACCCCTTACTGCAGATTCCTATTCTGACTGTGGACTATGCTTTGCTGTACTGATGGTTACCCAAGGAGTTCCCCTTCCGCTCTTCTTATCCTACCTCAAGGGTATATAAAGCCATCAGTAGTGTACTTGTATTCTCTAAGCTAGATCTCCTCAATCATATCTGATTTGTGGACCTTGTCATCTCAGTCTGTCTGACCTGACTCCTTGCTTCACTTGAATCCTTGAACTTGCTGTTCTTTGAGGCTATGATTTGGACCTACCTGGTACAAGCATAACAGTGATGTAATTTGGAGTTGGGATAATTGATGCATAGTGGACTGCAATATGGTTGTTGTGAGAGTGTGTTGTGTATGCATGCTGGCTAATTCCTTGTCCCTCACCTGGTCTAGTACCAGCTTCTCCTTTTCCCACTTGATTTTGTGGAGCGGTACACTGTGTATGTCCTGTTTGAACTCATCTCATGTGTCATAGTGACATAGTAAGTGATCTTTGAGAATGTTTGGGATGCATTCCATGACTGAGTCAATTAGGAACCCCACCCCATCCCCCATGGTGATGGCTGCTTTTGTGACTTCCATTGCTCATAAGTTCTGGCCATAGTCTGCTTTGCATCCATCTTCTAGCTTTGTCCACTTTCCAATGTCTTCTTCCACTAACACAATTTCCTTGATGCATTCAACCTACTCTGCCTGTGAGAACTGGTGTCACTCTGATGGGGGCCATCATAAGTTGAAGGCTGATTTGATGTGGGATAATGTGCTTCATTGCATCTGGTCAAGATCCTGGAACCATTCTTCTGCATAGCCTCCCAGTGAGAGGTGGTTCTGGAACTGTTGCACTTTGTGCAATTCACTCCATGTGAGGGGGAGCATCTGTTGGAACTTTGCAAACCATGCTGCAGAGTCATCTTCATCACCATAGAAGAGATCAGTGATGGGTGGGTTTCCAGCCATTGTGGGATACATGAAAGGTTGTCAGGGAGCTGGAATGGGAATGGGACCTGGCATGATAGTCATTTGGTGTGGAGGAATAGCTCAGAGGAGGTAGAGTTGGGTGTCGAGAGGGTTTGGATATATTTGAGTGGATGGTTCTGGAGTTAGCCATGTACAAGGTTGGGCACTGATGTTGTCTTCAGTGATGTCAGGGGTGAATATCATAGGAAGTAGTTGTGTAGTTGATAGGATGGTGATGCTACTACTTGAACAGTGCCTGGGTCTAGCAAGAGGGGAAATGGTGATATGTTTGGTTGTATGTTGTGTGGGGTTTTTTTCCAAAGTTGAGGGAAGAGTTGATGATGATAATTCTGAGGGAGATGATGGGCTACTAGGGCTTGATTGTTGAGTGTGAATCATGCTCTTGTCACCAGATGAACCAGCCAGGATAGAAACCTTTGATATGGCCTTGGCCTTCTATGAGATGGGAAAGGGACAACTCTTCTTCTCTATGCTCCTTGCTCTCTTGCTCTTTCGGCATCTCCTGCTATACCCTCTGATACTCCTTGCCTGGGCATGGTGCATCGCAGCCCTTTGGGCTACTCTGCTCCATTGCCCATCCCATTGTTTTTCATATTGACATTTGGGGCAATATTCTTTCCCACATCCCTCTTACCCAACACCTTTGCATTGCACAGTCTTGTCATGTGCTTGATCACATGGTATGCTTCTTTGCACAACATCGTTTCCACTTGATGCTATTTTCCCTTGGTCTACAACCACTTAGATTCTATGACATCATGCATATGACCTTAAGTGTGATATCCAGCTCTTTTGCTCATATTTGGTGAATCCAGCACCTCATGGTCACTGAAGGACCTTGATATCTACACTACCAAACCGAATGTCTATGCCCTCTTGAATGGTTTAGTGGTTGAGGGCTACAAACTTATCCAATGGGTATACACCAAAGAAACATACAAATTGGAAGAAATCTAGCATATCATTTGTGTCCAAGGCCCCACTTGATCGATTGATATCAATGTCTCCTGCACTGATTCTCCAATCACACCCATCTTTGATTTTCACTCCAGCATTGTCATGAACTATATATCTGTGGACACCTTCTTCTCTGCATATTCTTCTCTTACTGTTTGTTCAATCAAGTTTTTGAATCCGATCTTGGACAAGCATAAGCATCTGCCACCCAAGACACTTCTTTCTATCCACAAGTATCTCAAACAGGGGTATACCATTTATTCCCCTGAGTCCTTGTGGATTAGTGAATCTATGAGGTACACTTTACTGAAACACTATTTTTATTATGTTCTGATGCAATCTTTGCAGCCAAATGGATGTGTATCATAAATGTTGCCAGAGTAACAAATGTCCTGAAACCACTTGCCTCAGTTGGGATTGTGGTTGCTTTGTTGCCTTGCTTGTTTCCAGAGATCAGGGCTATGTTGATGCACGAGAATGTCCCATTGAACAGACCAAAGTTTTATGGCTTCTTTCAGATGTCAGATGTAATCATTGTTTTTCCTGCCAATGCATTCAACCTCATATCTCCATGTATTCTGACATTATGGGCCAAATGTAGCACTTCATTTTGATATTGTTTTCATGATGGACCTGTATCAAACACATAGTGATCTTAATTTCTGTATCAATAATCTTTATTTCGCCACTGTCCTCACCTCATTTCCAGTACATTTGTACCACCATAAGGTCCTTGCCAACTCCAATACATCAATATCAAGTTCAGTGGATGACAATGGCATTTTGGTTTTTCTTTTCATGATGACAGCAGGACTGTTTGCCAATGTTAGGTTTTTCAAGACATCCTCCAATATCACAGATTTCCCATTCTTGTTCTCTTCGCAGTCAATAGTGTATAACATATAGAACTTGTCCATCACATTCACATGATGTTGAAAGATTAGGATGAACAGTCTGAGCTTTGTAGTACCCAGGATGTGGGTGATTTGTTCTGTTGCCATCTGATCATCCGTTGGTCAAGTCTAAGAGATTGGTCAGAGGGTGTTGTATAGCTCATCCAGAGATTTGCAATGAATAGGTGCAATGTCCAGCAGAACTGTGATGCATGGTAGGGACAATTTTCTCTCAATTATCTGCCAACATAATTTTCTCATCTTCTACTGATCTTGGCAAATAATGAACTTTTCTGACTGCTATACTGACATTTCACTCTGGGTAGTTGCTAGTCAACCTTTCATGAAGACGATTGACACTAATTCCAGGATCTTTGTTGAGAAGAGTAGAAAGGGCTTGAAGCAATTCAATGGAGGACAGTGTGCAGTTTTCTTTCTCCATGTTCACAAGATAAAGTTTAGATAATGTTCAAATGGAAAAGATGTTTAAGTGATTGTCAGCCATTTATATACATGTGCATATTACATACAAAGATGCAGAAATCAAATGCAATTGACATGCAAGTACTTAGATCTCTATATCTTCTACAACTTGACTATTCTCATCTTTGGGACCAGTTTCATCCACACAATGCAACAACAAGATTGTGACCATCTCCATTTGCACCATTTGATTAGTGTATCTGACTTCCTTATCTTTCATCTTGTAATGTATTATCTGGCCTCCAAGAGAATGAGGTCTCCCTTTTTCAGATCTGTTGGCAACAAGTATTGCATCTTTGGCTTTGCAAGCAGCACTTCACAAGCATCATACACATTCAAGAACAAAACCTGTGTTTTTCCCTCAGACAGTATCTGTTAAACAAATAGGACAACCAACCAATTCATTAGAGCCTTTTGCTTTCTGCCACTTTGTTGCCCATATAGTTGGAGGGGAGGTACCTCAATACACTAAAGCAAGAGTCAGGAATTAACACACTTGACAAAGACAAACTTTCCTTCCACAGGAATTGATAGTTTCACCAACAGCTTTTAGAAGTCCAAGACTTCCAAGGTCACAGGATGAACACTAGTGGGAGTTACTCACTAGGGTAGGCACAATGTAGGCAGTAGCCAAGTGTTGCTCATAATGATAGTGTTTAGTGTAAACAACAAGTACTAGAGAACAGAGGATGGAGATTCTGTTAGAGGAGCATACATGTGTGGAGCTCCTCCTTATATACAGTACAGGATTGTTTGTACATGTATATAGTAGTTCAAAATAGATAGAACAATAGTGGCCAATGGCAGTAAAAGCTCTTATCTGAGCCAATAGCATTAAAGACGCTTATTGTACTAAAAGTACTAGCCAATGGCAAAACATGAGCAGTGTCAGTATCAGTCAGCATGAGTAATAACATATCAGTCATCATGATAAGGATGAATAATGAATATGAAATCGTGATGACATGAAATGAGAAGATAGAAGAGCTGACCAATAGAGAATGATCTAATAAGATAAGATAAGACATTCTCAACACTCCTCCTCACTGTTCATGTATGGGACAGTGCAGGGTAAGATTTTGTAACCCTTCTAGGAATTTTACTTTTCCTAGGTTTTTTGTAAAGATATCTGCAAACTGTTGATTAGTCAGAATATAGAATAGTTTGACTTCATTATTTTCAACAGCTTCCCTGATATAGTGTTGAGGAATCTGAATGTGCTTGGTTCTTCCTTCTTGAACTGGATTAGATGTGATGAATATCACTCCTTGATTGTCTATGCACAATGGTATGGGATATAATTTTATTCCCAGTTCTCTGAAGAGATTTGTGATCCATTGGATCTGTTTTGCACATTTAGTCATTCCACAATACTCAGCTTCTGTAGAAGAAAGCCAGACCCTTTTTTGTCTTCTTGATAACCAAGAAACAATGCTGTTTGCCAAAAACATGGCATATCCAGTGGTTGATTGTGAGGTATCAACATCACTGGCCCAATCTGTGTCAGAGTATGCTATTAGACCAGAGTTATCTCCTTGGCCATCATGCTTGATGCCAAGGGTTTGTGTATGTGCAAGATAGTGAACTATTTGCATTGCCTTCTGAAGATGCTTTTCAGTAGGATTAGAAGAAAATTGAGACATCTTTATGACAGAATAGGCAAGATCCAGTCTAGTCCCAAGTATGATATAGAGCAATGATCTAATCACAGACTGATATTGGCTTTGAAGAGAAAGGTTGATATCTTTATCATTGATTCTCGGAGTATATCTGGTGGGTAAGGGAACAAAAGCTTCCTTGCAATTCTCTAGACCAAGGTGCTTGACAACCTTTAGCGTATAAGATGATTGATCTAGGATTAAAATTCGCTTTTTGCAATCTCTTGTGATTCTCATGCCAAGATATTCTTTGGCTTCTCCTAAATCATGGGATTCCCATCATTTCATGAACTTCTTTTTGTAGGAGAGAACTTGTGATCTGTTACTGCCCAAGAAAAGTGTATTGTCAACATATATGATGATAATTATGATGTTGTTGCCAATGAATTTGAAATAAATTCCTGAGTCCAAAACGCAATGTTTGAACCCAAGTTCAACCAATGATTGGTTGAGCTGCTTGTTCCATTGAAGTGCAGCTTGCTTCAAACCATAAATGGCCTTTTTTAACCGACAGACCTTTAACTCCTGACCCTTCATTACAAATCCTTCTGGTTGTGTCATATAAATTTCTTTGTCAAGTTCCCCAAAGAGGAATGCAGTTTTGATGTCCAATGCCTCTTTTTCCCAATTATTGAGGACTGCTAGAGCAAACAGAATGTGAACAGTTTCAAACCTTACCACTGGTGAGAAGGTTTCTTTGTAATCTATTTCAAAAACTTGAGTAAACCCTTTTGCTACAAATCTCACTTTTATGCAGTTTCCTGGATGAATCACAAATACCCACCTACCTTTAATGGGTTTGCGTCCTTTAGGTAAGTCAACCAATTCCCAAACCTGTCTCTCTTTTAGAGGGGAGATCTTGTTCTTCATTGCATCATTCCATTCCTTTTGTTTGTCTCAAGGTAGTTTTGATATATCTTGGTATTGTTTAGGAACGACACATTCTGATCCTTGAATGGCATGTGAGAGATGAGATCCAAACCAAATATTACTGTATAGGTTTTCCATATCATCATCTTCTTCCAGAATATCTCTTATTTCTGGTCTAGGAGTTTACTCCTCTCAATTTTCTTGGATTGGATCTAATCCTTGTCTGATATCAGATTCAATTTCCACTGGAGGTCTATCCCCATATGCATTGTCAGGGATAAATCTCGGTCTAGGAACCCTTTGTGATCTTTGTTCCTGTCTTTACTCCAGTAGTTCTTGAACATTTGTTTGTTCCTCTCTCATTGGCTGATAATGATGAGGTCTAGCTCAAAATTCAACCAATGATTTGTCTTCCCTTTGTCTGGGAGCATACCAGTTCCTTTGTATGGAATCTGAGATTCTCCACACCAGTGATGGTGGTGTGAGTGGAGTAAGAGGAGAATCTCTTGCTAGATATTGTTTATGTTGGTGTCTGTCATCTATTGATGATCTATGACCCACATCAGGTTCTTGGCATTTAATCCCTGGTTGTGTGGGAGTTAAGCATTGTTCCAAGGGAGGACTTTCTGGAGAAGAGAATTCTCGTTCTAAATCTTCTCTGACATTCTCTTGTTTGGGTGATTCTCTTCTAGAAGATTGAGAACTTCTTCTAGAAGGCATATCATTTGGTTAGTCTGGATCTTCTCCATTATCTCTGTTATCAAACCAATTGAATCCTTGATAATTATAAGGATCAGAAGGTGGTGGAGGTGGAGCTCCTCCTGGTTCATAAGGAACCTGGAAGTATTCATATCGATCTGGTAATCTCACTCTAGGCGGTTCTTTATCTGATTCTTGATCAGATTTATCGTCTATCATTGGAATAGGGATAGGTCCATCATCTTGACTTTTGGAACATCATGGAAATCTTTCTTCATCAAAAGTGGCATTAGTTGACACAATGACTCGGTGTTTGAAATTTGACCAAAATCACCATTCTTTTGTGTTGGGCTCATATCCAATAAATGTCATTTCCTTGGACTTGGGTGACAATCTGTCAGGCCTTTGTTCAGGAGGAATAAAAATGTAGGCTTTACAGCCAAAGACATGGAAATATGAAGCATCTGGTTTCTTTCCATCTCCTTTGAATATTTCAATAGGGGTTTTCCAATCATGATGACGCATGGGTTGCCTGTTATAGATGTGGACAGCTGTTTCCACAGCATCTTGCCAAAACGATTTAGGCAAGCAGGCATGATGGCACATGGCTTCTGCTTTCTCCAGTATGGTTCAGTTGAATCTCTCAGCTCTTCCATTCTGCTGAGGAGTATGAGGGACAGAAGTCTGATGAGTTATTCCTCTGGAAGTGAGGAATGATTGAAACTCTCAACTTGTGAATTCCTCCACTCAGTCTGAACAGATGGAGACTAATTTATTCCCCATGAAGGTTTCGGACCATGAAACCATATTAGAGAAGTGCTGAAAAGTATCCAACTTGACCTGCAAGAAGAATACCAAGGCATAACCCATGTGATCATCAATGAATGTGAGAATATATTTCGCATGTGATCTCGATTCAGTTGGTATTGGACCAACTAAATTGGTATGAACCAGTTCAAGTGGGTAAGAAGCCCGCTTTGAAGATCCTGGAAAGGATCTATCCAGCATCTTCCCAATAGAACATCCCTTACAAGGAGATGTATTGGGAGAAGGATTTAAATGAGGAATACTAGTTAGATTGGAATGAGCATGGCGTAAGACATTCCAAGAAGTGTGACCTAAATGTTCATGCCACAATCTTTGAGATTGAATATCTGATAGAGAGGCTACAGAGCCTATCACTAGAGTAATCTGTGACAACTGAAACCAGTGAAGGTTGCTAGTGGGTGATGAGGCCATTGCTCAAATCACTTCACGTCCTCTCTTGTTCCAAATACTGGATCCTGTGTTTGAAATCTCACAGTGAAAGCCATGGTTTGTTAATGCTGGTATGGATAGTAAGTGACTAGTAGAATGTGATGTGAACCAAACATCTTTTAATGTCACTATAGAGGGCAAAATAACACTGTCTGTTTGTGTGATGAGTACAGTTCCCAGTCCATACATTGGAAATGATTCTCCTGTTGCTACTTTAGCATTGCAAATTTGTCCTCCCAAATGAACGAAGTCATCAACAAATGGGGATATGTGATCTGTACATCCACTATCAATCATCCAATGGGATTTTTGCCATGCTGTTCTTTCTAGTGCTTAAAAGTCCAGTTGCAGACTGATCAAAAGACTGGCAACTGGACTGGACCAGACTGGTTGACAACTAGACTGCAGTTGCAAGTTGCCTAATTTCTCAGACAAAAGACTGCAGTTTCCAACCAGTTGCAACCGGTTGCAACCGGTGTACAGCCACACTACCTAATCAGGCAATGTTCCCCTAATTTTCTGTGATTTTTTGACTACTTTTAC
>JBBPMY010000168.1:0-27149 GCA_038090615.1 Phylloporus gajari | reverse complement strand
AGATTTGACACATAGTTACAAAATTGAGTCAATGACTTGCTGATTTGAATTGACTATATCTCCATGGATACATATTCAAATCACATTAATATTTTTTTCACATGTGACCAGGAGCATGTGCTTCCCACCACCTACTTACACTTTGGCTCTATTTGTTCTTCCCCCTGAGTTATATAACAAACACTTCAAAATTTCAAAACATTGACCTGATTTTGGAAGTCACTGTATGTTTTGTAATGATGTGGCTGATGTGGCTTGCCAGTTGTTTACCAGTATTTACTTCAAGCACACATAGCTCCTGCAAGTCCACTCTAAGACCTCTTGGTTACTCACAGTGGACTGCAGGTACTGTATCTTCATACTACACCTCTAATATCATTCTTGGTTACTCACAGTAGACTGCAGAGTTGTCCTGAGTTGGTCCCAAGCTTGACTAGTCATCCTCAGTATTTTATCAGATTCAACTTGTGGAATCCACGCTCTTCTTGCACTCAAAACTTCCTCAATAAACTTCTGTCATGTCATTGCCTGGTTCATTGAATTAAAATTTCACCAAGGATTAGTGCTCTTTGAGCTCTCAGCTATGTAAATGTAGAGATCTACATAGATCGTTAGTAGGGACCATTCTCTATGTCTGCTATTATAAGTCACTTCAAGGTCAGGAGACCTCAACCTCTCAAACACAGAACACAACCAAGATATATCTTGTCTATACAACAACAAAAATGATCCCATTCATGCAGTCATATGTGAAGATAGCCTGTTCAAATTCAGCATGCTAAATTATTCATGAGTTCATGTTCCAGAGTAGGGTCATATCTGAGTGGAACTTGTCTAGGCTTGATCAATCTTGTATTTAGAAACTTGAGTCCAAATAATAGTTGCATATCTTAACTGTCCAATTCACACTAGTATAATCAGATCTCACACTGGAATATCTCAGGCTTTTATTCTTTTTCCTGTGTTGCATTCAACAAAACAAATATGCTGTTGGGGACCCCAAATCCCCTTTTTCTGATAGTAAAGAACTATAGATTAGCCTCACTAGCCAATGATTTGCATGCTTTCAAGCACTTTTACATGGTCTTTCATCTCACTCCAAGGCACCACTTGACTTGATGTTCAACTCTCTTATTGATAATGGTCTTTATAGTGTATATGTGCCAACTAAATCATTTTATGTTTGAGAATATTTTCCATGGTAGTGTTTGTCTCACTTTCATGATCAATATATAAGAGTGATATCAATATCTCTAGATCACAAATAGAGATGACAATGGTGATAAACTATACAAGGAACTCATGAGGTAAGTCTATTTATTGCAGTGCTGTGTTAGAGACTAATGGCTTCCTCAGGTATTTACAGCTCACAGTTACACAATGAGAATCTGAAGAACATATACCACCTCTTGTTGTTTGTTGTGCATGGTATATGAAAGCCATAAGTCACATTGCCTGTTATGCACTATCTGGTTATACTATTGTATAGAATGCAAATGGCACGAAACTATTTGTTCAAAACTATGTCATTGTCATCTTAGAGTATTGGATCAGACACACAACTTTCTTTTGGCTCTGGCCAGAAAAGTGGATCAAGATTATCCTCTTTAAAGTTGAATTCCCTCAGGGATTAGTTGAGCTACCCACTGATACCTCTGAAATAAATGATTTGGGAACTCTTAGTTTTAGTTTATTTGCATTCAACACAGATATAGATGTGAATGACCATCCAGCAAATCATTTTCTTCACAGCTTTACAAGCAAGGTTTACTTTATACACGTTAGGGAGACAAGATTATCTGGGACTCCAGACATCTCAACAAATGGCCTCTTGCTGTTAGTGAGGTTCAGTCAGAAGTGTTTGACTCAGATATATCTTCTCTCATGTCCTGAAAGGGGAACAGAAGTAACCAGCTGAGAGCATGCCAATTTGCTTATCAGCTCACATTATCTTTTATTATCCAGAACTCTTCACACTCAGATTGTACAAAGTAGATATAAAAAGACCACTGCTCTCACAGGACAATTCAAGCTATCCTTCAAGTTATCTCGGTCTCTTTCTCAACTATCCTCACAAAACTCCTGCATATTGTGATAAAATACTCAGGGCGACTAGCCAAGCTTGGGACCAACTCAGGACAACTTGGCAGTCCAATGTGAGTAACCAAGAATGATATTAGAGGTGTAGGATGAAGATACAGTACCTGCGGTCCACCGTGAGTAACCAAGGGGTCTCAAAGTGGACAAGCAGGAGCTATGTGCAGTTCAAGTGAATACTGGTAAACAAGTGGCAAGCCACATCAGCCACATCATCACAAAACAGAAGAGGTGCCACAGAAGTATAGAATGAAGGCAGAATGATGGGAAAAAGTGGTAGGATACAAAGTTGAATATGGAGAATAATCCAATGAGACTGTAATCGAAGTCTAAAGAGTGCAAGATCACCAAACCCAACACATTGTTTGACCTATTAAAATGTTTGGTGCCTAAAATACCAGAGATAAGTTTGAGGTCAATAATCATCATGCTATGTATCCCATGAGAAAGATTGAGATAGTAATGAGTTATCTGCTTGCTTTCACAACTGGTTTGTTTGAAAACTCAAAGTGCCAATCAGTCCTCACATTTGCCATCATTCTACTCAAGCTCTTCAACACAGTTTTTCTCCAATGAAAAGAACAATGAGCTCTATAAGACAGCCAATCATGTGGTGAATCTACTGATCTGTATTATGCTCGAGAGGCTCAAGATCTTATTTTTGATACTTCAGAGCAGTATAAGATAGAGCAGATTTAAAAAGATTGGATTAAGAAGGTATGTGAATCAGATGCTTCTCCCACATTCTAGAAAGTGTTGTTATACACAGAGACATTATTTGGTCAAACATGATAGGATTGACAACTCTGTCCAGAAATACATTGATTCTATTAGGTTTGTTGATTTTGCACTCCTTTGACTTCAATTATAGTCTCATTGGATTCTCCATATTCAACTTTCTATCCTACCACTTTTTCCCATCATTCTACCTTCATTCTGTGCCTCTGTGGCACCACTCTGAGACCCCTTGGTTACTCACAGTGGACTGCAGAGTTGTCCTGAGTTGGTCCCAAGCTTGGCTAGTCGCCCTCAGTACTTTATCAGGTTATGAGCCCTGTACTCTAACCAATATCACTGAAGATCTGCTCAGATCCACGCCTCAGGAGTACCTCCATTCGACTCCCAATCATCAAATACCCCAATAGACGAAGTTTCGTCTTGATCCATTTAGAGGATTGTCAGTTATACCATTTGGAAAGCATCTTGGCCTCCTAGTTTGCTTCTGCCCATTTTTGAGCGATAGTATCATTACTCATCATCCTGCTTTCAAATCACCTCCAATTGTGGTTCCATCATCTTCTATGTCATCTGGTGTGTCGAACCGTCCCCTTGAACTCCTGAGGATTCCTTCGAACTGCCTGGCTATCATACCATCTTTGCAACAGTACACCCATTTCCAACATTGACCCATATCTCCTGATCCTGCCTGTCAATCCCTCTTGTCCCTCTATCAAAGATGCATCCTTGTGCCATCGTCTCTCCATCTATCATATCTCTGTTCCCTTCCTCTATCGTTTTCACCATCTACCATCGCTTTTCTTCTAAAGCCCCTAATCATCAACTGAAGCCCCTATACTTCTTGATCAAAATGAGCACTGATCAGCATCACCATCGCATTCAGGCTCTTGATAGCACCAACTACTCCACCTGGAGCGACAAAATGAAGGCCTTTCTGTGCTCTAAAGGTCTCTGGCGACTTGTGGATGACAAGGAAACTTGTCATGCTACTGATGTCACTGAGCAATCTGCCTGGGATGTCAAGCAGGACAAGGCTTCTGGCGAAATCATGCTCCACATTGCTCCTGATCAGTGGGTTCACATCAGGGAGCACAAGGACAATCCCATCACCATCTGGAAGGTTAGCCAACAAATTGCTGCAATGTGCAGCAATTTGTTGGCTATGATGAGTTCTTCAGCATCAGGAAGTGCCCTCAGGAGTCCCTCACTGCCCTTACTGTTCAAGTTGAGCATGTCATGTCCAGGATCAAGGAACTCTGTCCTCCCACTTCTGATTCGGCCAAATTGGACGACGAATTGACCTGTATGGCTCTGATTTGATCTCTGGGCACTGACTACTACCATTTCATATGCTCTCTCACTCTGCTCACTGATCTGGACAAAGATAACGTCAAGGCTGCATTTCAGACTGAGGAAATCAATCGATGACCTCGTCCTGATGGGTCTAATCCTGTGACTTCGACCTCTGCTCTCTCTGCCACCACTGGCTCCTGCAAATGCGACCTATCTGTGCCTTGCACATTCTGTGAAAAGTCTGGTCACTGTGTATGCAAGTGCTTTGCCCTCCAGCGTGCCAAAACTGCCTAAAAGACATCTAAAGGCAAGGGCAAGAAGGCCAGTGCTAATCAGGCTCAGACTCCGAGCACCTCACTGTCCACCACTCCCACACCTCCATCCAATGCGTCCAATACTCCCACTGTGACTGTTGCTACTGCCAATGTTGTCCAGAGCGCTCAGACTGTTGTCAAGCATGCAGGAAATGCAAGTCATCGTTCCAGTGACCCTTCTATCCCTTCTTCGACCTCTCAGCTCAATGCTGATATTGTTTGGAATGCAGACTCAGGTGCCATTTCTCATATGATACCTGATTGTCATTGGCTACACAACTATTCCCCTCATCGCATCCCAATCACCCTGGCCAACAACACAGGCGTCTAGAGCAGTCAAGTTCACTCGTGTGCTGCATGTACCAGATCTCTGCAATAATCTGCTCTCAGTCCTTTATTTAACTCGCCATTCTGGCTTTGTTGTCACTATCAATTCCACTCAGATGACTTTCAGTCATCCCCCTGGCCCTACTCTGTTTGTGGCAACCATCTCTGGCAACAATGCAGCATATTTGGACAGTGTTACTCAGGTTGCAGCTGAACAGGCACACCCTGTGACTACTCTACCCCTCGACTGGTCACTCTGGCACAGGAGACTTGCTCATCATAATCTAGCTGGCTTGAAGTCCCTTTTAGATCATAATATGGTCACTGGACTGAAACTGGATGTGAAAACTGCATCTGATCCTGTCTGTGAGCCATGTCTGACTGGCAAGATACATGCTGATCCCTTTCCTCCCTCCACATCACGTTCTACTCGTCCTCTGGAGCTTGTCCATACCAATGTTCACCAAGTCTCTCATCCCTCATTCTCTGGTTGTTGCTATTGGGTCACTTTCATCGATGATTACTCCAGATATCGCTTTGTCCAGCCCATCAAGCACAAGTCTGATGTGTTTGAAGTGTTCAAGACATGTTTAAAGCATTTGCTGAGAACCAATCTGAGCGCAAGATAAAGGCTCTGTGAGATGACAAGGGTGGGGAGTATATGAGCAACGCTTTTGCAGAGTTCACTACCTAGTGTGGTATTCTCAGATAGCATACTGTTCGAGCTCGTCCTCAGCAGAATGGGGTTGCTGAATGCACCAACAGGTTGCTTAGTGAGTGCATCACTGCCATGCCTCATGAGTCGAGACTACCTAGTACATTCTGGGGGGAGGCCTTAGCTGCTGTGGTCTATGTCTGGAACAGATGTCCTACTGATGCTGTCGATAGTGTGACCCCTTATGAGCTCTGGCATGGCTGTAAACCAGATGTGTCTCATCTTTGAGTTTGGGGTTGTACTGCCTATGTCCTTGTGCAGAAGGACAAGCGACCTGTCCTTGGCTCTCATTATGAGAAATGCGTCTTCATTGGGTATCCTGATAAAGTACTGAGGGCAACTAGCCAAGCTTGAGACCAACTCAGCACGACTCTGCAGTCCACTGTGAGTAACCAAGAATGATATTAGAGGTGTAGTATGAAGATACAGTACCTGCGGTCCACTGTGAGTAACCAAGAGGTCTCAGAGTGGACAAGCAGGAGCTATGTGTACTTGAAGTAAATACTGGTAAACAACTGGCAAGCCACATCAGCCACTTCATCACAAAACATAAGAGGTGCCATAGAGGCATAGAATGAAGGTAGAATGATGGGGAAAAGTGGTAGGATAGAAAGTTGAATATGGAGAATGACAGATATTACAATTAATGCTGGCATGAGGACATAGAATCAGGAATACAAGATTTATACACTTCTAGATCAGGACTACATGTGATCTCTGATTCTCATTGGATTCTCCATATTCAACTTTCCATCCCACCACTTTTTCCCATTATTCTACCTTTATTCTGTCACTTTGTAGCCCCTTTTATGTTTGTAGCTGATGTAGCTTGCCAGTTGTTTACCAGCATTGACTTGAAGAAGTGCACATAGCTCCTTGATTACTCACAGTGGACTGCAGAGTTGTCCTGGGTCAGTCCTGAGTTGGTCCCAAGCTTGGCTAGTTGCCTTCAGTACTTTATCAATAACCTGATTGCTTCTTTTTTATTTCTGATAGTTCACTGTTTTCTGACTGTCATGAAGACAATCATCTATGGACTGAATGCTATCAGGAGAATGCTCACTCTTGATGATCATATTTGAGATATGATGGGCAAGGCTAACTGTCATGCCTGTCTTGATCTCAATGTTAAGTGCTAGTATGTTCTACAAATGGTGGGGGAGATTTGTGCTAACATTTCAACATACAGAATCATTTGTTCTGTGCCTATAATAAACTGCTGAAGTGGACACTAAATATTTTTTGCCTAAGAAAGACTCTCCAGAAGCTCAACTACATGTATGAATATATGTAGATAGTGTATGTGGTGATCCACAGCAAAATTCTTAAACTAATTATGGTGAGTTGAGTGATGTCATCCACTTCACTGTCTATAGGACTGATAAAGTACTGAGAGCGACTAGCCAAGCTTGGGACCAACTCAGGACGACTCTGCAGTCCACTGTGAGTAACCAAGGGGTCTCAGAGTGGACTTGCAGGAGCTATATGTGTTTCATGTAAATACTGGTAAACAACTGGCAAGCCACATCAGCCACATCATCACAAAACATAAGAGGCACCACAGAGGCACAGAATGAAGGTAGAACAATGGGAAAAAGTGGTAGGATAGAAAGTTGAATATGGAGAATCCAATGAGACTATAATCCAAGTCAAATGAGTGCAAGATCACCAAACCTAACACTCCCCCCTGATCGAGCAACTCCCCCCAGGACAAGACAGTCACAGGAGCTCGCAAAACCACTGCACTTTGACTCGAGGCAATGCCTTTGTCAACAGATCTGCAGGCATCTCTGAGGTTGACACAAATGAAGGAGAGATAATACCCTTGTCCACAGTATCTTGAAGCCAGAACCAGCACAAGTCTAGCTGCTTCATGCGACCATGATGTTCTGGATGCTTTGCCACCTGAATAGCAGACTGGTTGTCCATCCATAGGACAGAGCTGGTTGACACAGGAAACCCCAATTCCTGCAAGAGCTGACGCATCCAGACAATCTCCTTGCCAGTCTCACAAGCAGCCATGTATTCTGCCTCAGTAGTTGACAAGGCAACGATGGACTGATGCTTAGAAGACCAGGAGACAGCACCAGTACCAATCTTGACAACATAGGCACCAGTAGAACAACCAGATTCCTTGCAACCACCATGGTTTGCATCCGAGAAAGTCTGGAATGGCTGAGAGGTCAATGAATCAGGAGAATATGTGACACCATAGTCCATAGTGCCTTTGATATAGTGGAAAAGGTGCTTGATTGCAGTCCAATGAGCCACACCAGGATTGGTGGTGAAGGAAGCAAGCTGGCCAACTGAGTAAGTGATATCAGGACGAGTGGTGCATGAGAGATACTGCAATGAGCCAATGGCAGCACCATAGTTGACAGAGTGCATGAATGCCTTGTCTTCGACTGATTCAGGGCCTTGAGAGGTAGAAAGGACGAGACCAACCAAACCTAACAAGGACTTGCTTTTGAGACTCACAATAAAAGTGGACATGGAAAGACATCCAGGTGATGCAGTTCCAAATAATTATCATGCTATCATTTTGGACAGTAGGGTTGCATGCAGGGTTCATCAAGGCATGAAATGTACCATTTGGAAGACTCATGGATTGAAAAGAGAAAGCTAGGTTGACAGAGGGTTCTTTTTGCAATGATTTTTTTAAGGCATTGACAAGCCTTAGAGGTGGAGGAGGTGAACACAACCTCACCAATCCACTTCTTTATCATGAGAGGCTTCTCTAGGTTGATTTTGAAATAGACCTGAAAACTCAGGATTGCTCATCTTTGCTTGCCCTTGCCCTCCTTTTAACACTGCTTGTAGTACTTCATGAACCTGTTTAAATAGATGAGTGCATCATATAAATGTCTTGATCATGACTGATTTTGTGTTAGGTTTGGTAATCTTGCACTCATTTCACTTCAATCATAGTCTTCATCAGATTCTTGATATCCAATTTTCCATCCTACCACATTTCATATTGTTCTACCTTCATTCAGTGCCTCTATGGTGCCTCACATGTTTTGTGATGATGTGGCTGATGTGGCTTGCCAGTTGTTTACCAGTATTTACTTGCAGTGCACATAGTTTCTGCAAGTCCACTTTGAGACCCCTTGGTTATTCACAATAGACTATAGATACTGTATCTTCATCCTACACCCCTAATGGTATTCTTGGTTACTCACAGTGGACTGCAGAGTTGTCCTGAGTTGGTCCCAAGCTTGGCTAGTCATCCTCAGTACTTTATCATTTTGATGTGCTTATAATCAAGATGGTATTTCTCTAATTGTAGAGATAAACTGATCTGTTATAAAAATGGTTAATTACTTGTTACTGTTCAATAACTTGATATTCACACACTTGAGTGGCAATGACAAGCATGTCCAGCAGACCCTATGTACTTAATTGTCAAGTGTGTCTAACTTCACCCAACCTAATGTATGACTACATCAGTGTATTTAAAATACTAAACAGTTGAAATTTACCAGGGAATATCTTTCATTCAGTTAGAAGATAAAACATGTGTGAAGGTTATAGTGATTGATTAGAATGTAATGAATACAAATATTGAGTAGATATAAAAAATTCCATTATAACTTTTTGATGGCTCTAAGCCCAGGTTATTTTATAAAAATAAGATGTATGATCTTAAATACCCTATCCAGCTGCTCTTTGCACATTCAAGATGAGGATTTCAACTATGCACACTTCTATTAGTACATCACATCTTACTTTGAGGATACAAAATTGTAGGTAAACAAATAAGTTGTCTTCCATTTGTTATGTTTGGTGATCTTACACTATACATATCAATAGTGTGAATCATATACATAAATGACATTACATTGGTGAAAATTTGAGCTATGTATTGTAATAGTCATTTAATATTAGTGGATGACATCAAAGTCAGCTATAGGCTAGACAAGTTTTATTTATATGAATTCTGACTGTCTTGTATAGCCTTAATATGAGAAGGAAATAACCTTTAAACATCATATGAGTATGTTAAACAGTGATTGGACTGATAGTAGTCTTGCAATCACTTATTGCAGACTAAATTGTTCTAATAGCTTATTGAATAGAAGAAGGTATTTGATCAGAGTTCTCACAATGAAATAAATGATGTGTGAACTCTAACATAATATATGTGTATACACCTTTGCTCTAAAGACCAAAAACCACCAGTTGTCACTTGAATTTATTGAGATTCTATGTTTTGTGTAAAAAGGTGTAAAATTGCAATAGTATTATTAGATTGAAATAGACATAGCTCCACAGCCACTGGGCCTAATCACATGACCCAGAGAGTATTTTGTAGCCTAGAGTACATACATTATTTGACTCTCCAACTATTAAGTAATATTCTCAGGTACTTGCAGTGTACTTCATGTACTGCATTCAGGTTATGCATTGCAACAGTTTTGGAAGTCATTGTACATAATCCCTTTGTTGTACTATGCACACTAGTGGAACAAGCTTCAGTGTCATACTAGCTTCCTTTGTTGTGACCACTTTCAAATATCTTGTCTACTATTTCTTACAGACTCTCAATAAATCCTATATGGGGCGTTCACCACCCTTCTAGGCATGAGTTAGAAGAATCTTCAGACACTTGACCACTGGCAGAACACTCACTCATAGTTGTCTGACTACTTGACCTTCCATCAGACATCCTAGTTTCTTCTGTCAAAGAAACTGAGTATATGGAACATTTTGTCTAGCATTTAGATCAGACTCTAGAATTCCATGCAGACCTCTTAGAACTCACCAATATTCCTGAGATTGATAAAGCATTTAACTTTAAGAAGTATGAAAAACCTAATCTAAGCCCACTATAACCATCATCAAACCTGTAGAACTTTCCATTACCTCTCCTCTGAGCACTTTAATAGCTCCTTCCTCAAAGTCAAACAATGATTCAAGTCTATCACCTGTTAGGTTTGGTGATCTTGCACTCATTTGACTTCGATTATAGTCTCATTCAATTCCCCATATTCAACTTTCTATCCTACCACTTTTTCCCATCGTTCTATCTTCATTCTGTGCCTCTGTGGCACCTCTTATATTTTGTGATGATGTAGCTGATGTGGCTTGCCAGTTGTTTACCAGTATTTACTTCAAGCGCACATAGCTCCTGTAAGTCCACTCTGAGACCCCTTGGTTACTCACAGTGGACTGTAGAGTTGTCCTGAGTTGGTCCCAAGCTTGGCTAGTTGTCCTCAGTACTTTATCATCACCTTCTATATCATAGTCAATGAGGACATCTACAACACAGACACGAAGAAGATCACCTTCACCATGTCCTATATGACTGAGGGACTAGCCCTGACTTGAACTACCAACTTTCAAGCAGAGGTGACCAAACTAGAAAATTCTGATCTTGTCTCACAATCAAACAGTATGATGCCATCAGAAGGACAGCTGTCTCTTAGATAGCCAATACTTGTATGACCCAAAAGAATAAAAAGTATGACCATCTCTTACTGAGTACAATGTCAAACTTGCTGACATCACCAACCAAAACACTATGAGCGGCTATTATCCCACCAGCATTCCAGATTTCCTCATGAAACATGTTTTTAATATGGATACCATCCCTCAAAATGTGGATGAATAAGGTCGCTATGTTCAATACCTGTATAAAAGTGCTTGAGAAATCTTCAGTCATCACTCCTCATTCCCTTCTCATCATGTTTACTAGTTATTCTCCATTCTCAGAGCTAGACAAGACCTCAATATCATAAATATTGATGCTATCAGAGTTAGCAAGCTTATTCTTGAAAAATATTGCAAGTGTTTTACAGAAAACCATTGTCTTTACTGCTGAGAGAAAGGTTATATAGCTAAAGAATGCAAGAAGTTCCTCAAAGATAAGCCACTTCCTCAACACCCCCATATATAGAAGGTTGAAAAGGATGACTTTCCTAAACTTCATGAAATTGAAGATGATGACAAAAAACAAGTAGCTCACTTCTCCTTTGTTGTTAAAAAGGATTTTTAGAAAGGAGGACTAGGTTGATGCTAGCTAACTCCATTCCTAGTACATGTGCTCAAGTTAATGTAACCATACCTAGAATTATAAATACCATACATATTCCTGGTTAACTCATAGTTCCCTTGTACACCATGAAAACCAATGATGCCCTCATCCTCATAGACAGTGGTGCTGATATCTCCTGTATTGACTGGTAATTCATATATAAACATAACTTCTCACTATGAAACTCATAGAACTCACTCTCATCAGGAATGCAGATCAAAGTCAACCTCAGAACAAAGGAGATGCTATTTGCTTCACCACCACCTTCTTTGTTAACATTGAATGAATTGTCCACTGTGTTCTCTTTCACATCATGAGCTGTGGACATGAAGACATTATCCAGGGTCTTCTCTGGCTTTACTGTGTTAACCCCTCCATTGATTGGAAAACTCATACCTTCTCCATTGATGAATCTACTAATAACTCTTGCAATTTCTTGACTATAAAGAGGAATCCACCTATATTAAATGTAGATCACATCCAATGATCTCCCTCCCCCATCTATAAAGAAGACTACAATGCTACTGTCAATGCCAACATGATGGGATTTTTGAAAACCTCTTTTGCTGAAAATCCTACTAGAATCTGATTCATGTTATGTGTGTATTAGATGTCTCTCTTACATAGTGGGTTACTTCAGTCAATCCCTCTTATTTATGCTTTAGTAAAATTTTACAGTTGCCAGCAAGTAAGTTCACTCTTTTAGAGTAATTAAGATTGAGTTCTATCTATTTATTCTATAATTGATGTACTTACAATTTTTTATGGTATCAGAATCTGTGATTCCATGTGTTTGTATCATATCTTACACCAGTTCATGATAGACAATCCTTTGTGAAATGTATGCCACAAGGTGCTTGCTATGGTTAATTCATATATTTATGAAGATATTTTGATATATAGCTGAAATCAAAGTAAAGTGGCTATGTTAAAGCATGACAGACTTAAACAAGATGAGTGGAATTGAAGAAAAGAATCAGAGTGGCCATTACATACTCAAGGTATATCATATATTTGTTGTTCATCACAATTCAAAATTTATTTTTGGATTTGTTTGATCAGAGTGAACTAAAACCATTTGGATAGAGTATCTGAAAAGATAGTGTGTTATACTGATTAAAATCAGTGAAAATTTTTTTGGCAATGATAAGATTTTATCCATTTCATATAGGGTTTAAATGTTATACTCATATAGAGATAATGCTTCAGGTCTCTATTCAACTATATTTGAAAAATGAATTATTTGATGAATGTCACTATCTGAAGCATTTGGGTGTTTTGCTCTATTTTAGTATTAGAATCTTTTGGATTACTAAGGTCAAGGTCTGAAGTATTCACTGTAAGACATATCACCTTTATTACTCATTTCTGCTTACTTCTTAAGAGCATCCAATTCATTAGTTTTCAGATAGTCATTGACTTTTATGGCTATAATGACAGAGAAGGGCTGGAAAAGACTGTAGTAGCTTGATCTCTGTTAGTGATAGTATCTTTTTGAAACAGTTGATCCAAGGTTAGGAATGAGTTGGGATTGTATGAAGGTCTACAATGATATTCAAAAAGTCTACTGAAGGTATTGAATGATATGTAAAATAAGTTGAATATATGTAAAGTAATGCAAAGAGTAAGTGATAGTGATAAAGGTTCAATGAGCACAGGATATGGGTGTTCTAGTAAGCCATCCATGAATTAAATAAGTTAATTATGGGGATATATAGGTTTGTAGTACTCTAGTATGGCTGAACACTGAGTGGATGATCCAGGTTCTTGTTTCAGATGATCTCATGTAAGATCAGATGGAGACTCTAGGTTTGAGTTTAGCATAGCTATATTATAAGGTTTTTGAGGAATTGAATTGAGTTAGGAAGAGTAAGAGTGGAGTAGAAAATTCAGCATGGCAATATCATGGGATTTTCAACACAACTAAATTTGGTTGGGAGAAGTGGAGAGAGGAGTCATGATCTATAATAGACTGGATTGTAAAAAGATGTTCACTCTCATATCAAACTTTCTGTTCAGGTGAAACAGTTGATTAGACCACCTTTCTCAAAGTCATGTGACATATATTATGAAGTATAAACAACTCAGGTGATCTAGATTGACTGTCTGTTTGTTATTAAATGATTCATTGTACAGATGTACTCCAGATCTAAAACTATCATACATTAATACTACAATAAGAGACTGAACTGACTAAAAAACCAAATTGAGACAAGCTAAGGTGGATGCATGTAAATATGATGTCAGGACAACTGAATGGTGGTTGAAACTGATGACTAAGGAATGCTATGGACACATTGGGGTTGTGCAGCTATTTTTCTGAGATTCTAGGATATCTATTTGCTTCAAATTACCTAGTGTATCAAGACTGGAATAGAAAGATGTCATTACCTGATCTACATCTGTCCACTGAACTCTAACAGCCTCAGGTGTCTAGAAATTAAAAGTCTACTTTTAAGCTCATTGAAATCTGCCTGCTATTAAGCCACTAAAATATAATATACACATGATAACACACTAGGACTATCTATCACTTTATCATATAGATCCCTTGTATGCCTTGTATCTAGTGAGCAAATTTGTGAGTGAACCAAGTGATATTACATACTGGAGTAGTAATAGACTACTTAGAGTGAGAGGTAATATATTACCTAGGAGTAATAAGTCAATCCACACACTAGTGACATATATATATGGAATCAATGGTTGTATTTATGCTTGAAAAACAACTATTTGAGGGAGGAAAAGCTTGGCAAAGTTCCTGAGGTAATTAAACATATTTTGAATATGATAAACTAAAATGATAGAATGTAATGGATCTTTCCATATCCACAGTATAATCTGGCTTACTTAAGATTTAAGAAGTTATGATGACTCTAGCTTGACTACAATCACTGATAAATGAATTTAGTAGGATCAGTGAAAACAGAAGAATATAATGATTGTTATGCTTGTACCAGGTATGTCCAAGTTGTAGCCTCAAAGAACAGTGAGTTCAGGTTCAAATGAAGCAAGAGTCAAGTCAGACAAACTGGTAAGATTGAGGAGATCTAACTTAGAGTATAAGTATACTACTGATGGCCTTTATATACTCTTGTGGTAGGATAAGAAGAGTGGAAAGAGAACACCTTGAGTAACCATCAGCATAGGAAAGCACAGTCTGTAGTAAAGATATGAATCTGTAGTAAACAAGGATTTCACAGTATCAAATGATAAAGATGAAACAAGGCTATGGAGGACAAAATGATGATGAGGGATGAGTCAAAGTATCTATGTTATCATAGAATAGAAAGGCTGTCTATTGCTATGTAAGAATATACAACCAATAGAAGAAAAAGAATAACCTGATGATGATAAATAGAATAGAACAAAGTATAGCCTGCCCACAGATCAAGACAAGTTGTGGCAATGATATATAGCTGATGTCTATATTGTTTATCAATTAGTATTCCCATTGAACTTTGAAGACATACACTCTTAAATTAAAACAGTAATATCACTAACTGTAGATAGCATTTGAGATGTTAGGAAAGATATAAACAACCTACTGAAAGAAATAGAATAGGTTAATAAACAGCTAATATAGGAATTGAGTAAGGATAGTCAAAGTGGAGTTAAGCAGACTGTACCTATGATTGAGATAGATACATTAGGAGTGTCAGAACACGTTAACAACAATAGGAAAAGCCTAGATGAGTTATAGAATATGCTAGAACAGATCAGCATACTATTAGAACAACAGATTAAGTAGGATATATTTGAGGAGTCAAATTCAACAGATCATGTTAGAAGTTGAAGTGCACATATCAGAGGAAACCCAACATAATGAGGATGTAAAGGATGTGTAGATAAAACTGTCAAAACCATTAGTATGTACTAGCAAAATGGTAGAATAAGTGGAGGATGAAATACTGAACAAAATGAGTTGAAGGTTGATGAAGGTGGGGTACAACCAAAACAAATGAAATGGTGATAGGTATGATGACAGGGAATGCCAGAAGAATAGTACAATGAGTCACATACACAGTAGCTCAAAATAAGTAGGTATGGAATCACTAATAAAAGATAATATAGACTAGTAAGTGCTACAAATATACAACAGTACATATATCTCAGTCTTTACCTCATATGTTACACTAGCACTGATAGGTAAGCACAACAGCCTAGACACTGTCAGCTTCATAGCCATTGACACCAATCTGTTCTCACAAGTTTATACATTATATAACAAGTACAAGTCAGTGTTTGAGGGTCCAGTGCTAGAACTACAAAATAACATGAACTGAATTAAACTGGATCATTTAAAACTGATGATTTAATCCTGAATCATTTTAGTCCTAGTTTTTGGGTTTTTCAAAAATTGAAAAACTAATGAAAAGTTGGTTATAACCAGTTCTAATTGGTTTGTACAACCATCTCTATTTGCTACAACTCCCTCTGATTTCTTCTAATTTTTTAGAATTTATTTCAGTCAGATATGCTTTATATGTGAATATTCTCTTGTAAAATCTGAAAATGATCATATCTTAGTCAAGTTTGAGTTATAGATCTCATTATAATATCTCAACCAGGTCTGTCTGTTTACACTATGTAGATTATCTCACTCTCCATCAAAATCATACAGTATAACTACAATGACAATGCTAATAAGACAAAAAAGTTGTCAAGATATCTGACTTTAATAAAATTGCTAAATGGAAGGAGAAATATTATGGGTATGTGGAGGATAAAATTTTTGAAGAATGAAGAAGAAAAATGTAAGTAAGATAGATACTTATAAAGATACTTATGGTTATTTAATAGCTCTCTTGTCTTTTTCACTTGATAGATGTGAATAACTTTATAGGACTGTCCTCAATCTGATGATTTCAGATAATGACCAAATTATTTATACAAATAGTACAAAGCATGGCTTTTGAATGCATATGGTATTTCACACATCACTTCTAATATTACATTTGTGATTGTGGTTCAGTAAACTTCTGAGATAGTTACTATACAACCACTGACCACTAGATATCAAATTAGTTCATTTTTCACCAGTGCTATGATGTATATTTCATCTTCATCTTTATATGTATTTAACATCAAACTCAGATAGCTTAAGTAGACTATTATGGATAGGTCTAAGTTGAGAGGGTGGGAATACTGATATAGATTTAGAAATGGAGGCATTATTCAAATATATTCAATCAGGGGAGCTTATAAATGTTTGAGAATAGGAGAATTATTGAAGCTAGGTCTAATTAGATAAGTTTGAAAGAGTGAGAATGTAATGGGATGATACTTGTCAGAGGTAGATCCAATGAGGCAGTCTGAGAGGATGGTAATTCAGAAAATCAAATCATAGAGAAGAGCTTTCAATAATGTAGACACCACAGTTTAATAGTAGAAGCAGGTCTGATCAGAGGAGTCTAGGAGAGTAAGAATACAGGTATAGGTTCAAGAATGGAACAATCATTGCAGGTAGATCTAATTAGGTAAGCTTAAAAGTAGGAAAATGGAATGATGGCATAATCATCAGGAGTAGGTCTAATAAGGGTAGCTTTGAAGGATAGTAATCCAAGAGGTCAGATCATAGAGGGTGAGTCTAGGAGGAAATAAGTTCTATAGCAAGTGAACTTAAGGCTATAAAAATACATCAGTTGAAAAGAGTAGATACAGAGTCAAAGCTGATTGAAAACCTGTTGATCTGAGGAAGAGTGTACACAGTAGGCTAGTAGGACCATTGTATTGACTCTTCAGTTAAACCAATATATTATATGTTCTTGGATTCCTGTTACCTTATTAGCAGGTAAATGAAAGTTCAAACTAGATGTCAACATGATGAACAGTCATAATAGAGAGTATTATATGTGAACAAATTCTTATAATGTAAGAGAGACAATTTATGTTAATAGATATTATTACAACTTATAAAGGCATATATTCAAAAGGTTAGTATATAAAAGTATATTAATTTTATCACTTTAGAGATTATCAAAAGTACATCCACTTTATTTGCCTTGACTTTAAAGGCTTTGTGTTTTCACACATGGGAAGAAGTCTCAGAAGTGGTTAGAAGAGATCAAGTGGTTGTAGAGTTTACTGGTTGGGTGATCTGTTGTTTCATTGAGCTCATCTTTTTGTGAATGGATTGAATAAGTTTGATCAGCTGTTTTATTTTGATATTCCATAGCAATAGAGGACATAAAAGAGAGATGAAGTGAGAGAGATAATAGGAGAGGTTTTTACTGATAGAACAGGTAGAGAATACTGGGTGGCATCAGTTCAGATTTGGGCAGAGGATGTAGAGGAGATTTTCTCCTGTGAAGGTAAGATCAAGGAAGAGTAGATCTGAACTATTGCAAGTTGAGCTCTGAAAGAGATGGATATGATGTTCTGATAGATTCACACTATATTTCTTTGAACTTGACTCTCTACAAGAACAATAGAAGATAAGTATGCTTTGAACAAGTGGAAGAGGTGTACTATCTGTTGTACCACCTTTGAATCTGAAATGGCAAAGCATGTCAAGGTATGGGATTGTGAGGACTTATAGAGGTTAGCTTAGATTGTCCACTTTCAATAGAAGGGATGAGTTGCAAAGTAAATAAGTACATACTTTGGAATAACTAAGAGTTAAAACATAGGTGAAAGATTTCTATTGGAAAAATGTGGTAGTATTTTCTGATGCTAAGCAGACACATATTACATCTAGTAGGGTTACAAGTGTGTTTTCTAAAGAGGAAAGGAGGATATATTATAAAGCATCAATGACAGTGCTGATGGAGAGGAGAAGGGGGGATCATGTAGTGGTGTTAAATTGACCAATAATTACATATTCTTTATTCTTGTGAGAACTTTGATATTATTTGATATTATTATTATTTCACATCACACTCTTATATAATTAAGATAGTGTATGAATAGTAAGTATTACTGTTATATATGAGAGGTAGATGTTATTTTGAGATTTGATATGATAGTCACATCAAATATATATTGTCAGTGATGCATTCAAGCATGTTATAGTTTTAACTTTCCAATATTCATTATAGTTTATTTTAAAAAGAATGTGGCAATCAACTTCTCTAAACATTATCAAAGCTTATATCTTCTTACACCTGATGCACAGCTGAACTTGTGCCCATAACATATTAGTAACTTAGTTGACAACAAATTGAATCTGAGTTTATAAATATTAGTAGATGATAAACTGGCAAGCAAATCCTGCAGAAATTGGTCAGAATCTTTCAGTTGGATATTTTAGAACATAGCAAAACTCATTTGTCATACAGATCTAACATCCAGTTGATGGAAAATCAATTTTAATGATACCTAATAAAATTGCTTGGATGTATACACAATATGATTTCAATAGATAAACATCAAGATTTGGATGGTATGGGGGTACTACATATTCTAACTAAGTCAAGGACAAATTCTACATCAGCAGAAAGAGTAATCTCAAGATATGCTATCATTTAAGATAAAGAAGATATTTAAGGAATGATACTAAATATGTTATAAGGTCAAATTCATATATTGAGGCAGAAAATGGTCAGAATACATACTAGAGATTACTAAGTGGGCCATTCATGGGGCCCTTGACTGGACCCTGCTAACAGGGCTTTGGCCACCAAAAGGATTCTAGTAAGCAGTGTAGTGAGAGGGCTAATCATGAACAGTACTTGTATCACATACCAATATCAGGATGAAGACATCTGCCCTGAGTGTGAGCATTGAGCAGGCTCCAGCAGTTAGTCTTTGAAACCAGGTATTGTCATACCGGTTGTGGGGCAGATCTGCCATTGAGCAAGACTTCATGTCCTTCCTAGCCACCTTCCAATGATGCTCCAGGGATGAATTACCACTTTGCTCCAACATACTCTCCTGTCTAGCTGCTGACTCATACAATTCAACTGCTTTGAAGAGTTGGGACATTGTGAGATTAATCCAGGGAAGTTCCAAACACCTGAGAGTCTTAGGATTAACTCTGGAGGGACTATCAGTTTCATTGTCACTCATGCCTTCAACATCAAGTTGGGCAACAATTTTGTGGATGACATCCCATATCTTGGGATCTTAGGATCAGTTCTATAGTATAATTCTTATATACTGTACTAGTGTCTAATAATAGTATTAAATGTTGTACACTATGAAGAGTATAATACCCCATGGTGATAAGATGTCACCCTCTTGGCTTTCCACTGCCTCTCTTCCTTTGCTGTAAAGTTTGCTGTAACTTAGTCTCATTCAGTAGCAGTGGGTGCCTTGATCTTGATTTGCTTACAATAGGCTTGCTGAGTATGGATGGGTTTCTGCTTGCAAGGTTTAAGAATAGAAGATAGACTCATGATAGCCTCATTGTATATGACATCTTGATTTGTGCCATTTTTGAGGTTGTTGTAGAAATCTGCAGACAAAAGCATAATGACTTCACTGTTCCAACATGATATCTTGAGTGGGCTACAAAGCCAGTCCAAGGCAATATTCTCTAATGTAGGGGGTAATGTGCTATCTTGATTAAATGACTGCACTGTGTCCTGAGGAGCCAAAGGCAATAGAGCTCCCTTGGACATCTGCAGAATGATATTTTTACTCTACAAGTATTTGCAGAAGGCAAGCTTACTTAGCATCAGTTACACAGACAAACTTCTAAAGATATTGACTTACATGCAAACAATTCATTTTTCCTTGTGGACTAGACTTCTTACATCTTGAAGCAGCATTGAGTAGGACTTCTTCACTTTCATCATCTCCATTTTGTTCTTCATCAGTAACTCTGAGTTGTGAGTTTACATGGTTTCTTTAAGGTAGCCTGATGTCAGGGTACTAAATCATGAGTCAATGAACTCTGTCAAGTGAGGTATACAAGCATCTACAATGCCTTGGACTGTCAGCCCAACCAGACTTGCTGCAGTGATGGCTAGACACTCAGAAACTACCTGAGTGATAATATCATCCAAAACTGTTGAGTGCACCAGTGGCCAAGTGGGTCTTGTAGGTTCTGACATAGATGGAAATCTTTGAGATAGAGAGGGTACATGAGGAGTTACAGAGGAATTCCTTGATTCTGATTGGGTGGGGTGAATATCAGAATCCATGTCCATTCAACTGTGAGAGGCATGAAGCTTGCAATCAATATCCATTTGAGCCTCAGTTGAAGGAACCAGGGGATGGTGGGAGGGGCACCCTGTAGGAGATATCACAGGATGATCAGTATCTACATCTATCTGAATTGGTGGAGGTGACTCTGCAGATATGACTTCTAGGGATATATTGGGAGATAAATCTGGGGGAGGATCCACAGAAGGTAAGGTGAGATGACCGGAGTATGTGTTCATTTGGGCTGACAAGGACAACCCTGTGGATACAACCACTAGAGGTGCTTTGTGTGGGGGATGGTCTATGGGATGTACCAGATAAAGGAGATCCTCAACCATTTGGGTAACTGGGGAGGGTGACTGTGGTGATACAATTGGACCTGACTTGACAATGGTATCATGTTAGGATATAGAGGATATCACTTTGAGAACTAGCTGCATTGGGAGAAGATAGAGGACAAGCAGACAGGGGAGATGGGTTGGTAGAGTCACTACCTACAGTACAGGAGAGGGGTTGGCCAGCCAGAGAGGATGTCCTATGCAAGGATGCTTGTGGACTCAGCTGATGAAAGAAAGCATGCCAATCATGGGTCCTGGAAGGAGAACACTGCAAGTTGGGTTGAATAAATGGGTTGCTCTGAGGAAATCTCAGAACATTTTGACACAAAGAAATAATCTGACTCACTGGAATGCTGGTAGTAATGTTGCCATCACTGGTATGGGAAGAATCACCCTATGGATATGAGGACAGATCAGGAGTAAAGTTTAATTGTGTCACCTGAATTAAGCCAGTATCTTTTTTACCTCCATTATTAGAGGGGGGAAGAAGAGTTGTCCTACAAAATGTGAGAGCACATCAACAAGTAAGAGTGGCCTGGCTTACCTCAGATGAGTTGGCCTAAAGATCATCCCCATCATTGAATGGGGAAGAACTGTTCTATAATAAATTCAGTAAGAGTAAAATGTAGAGACATGGAAGTCACCTGAGTTACATGTGGATTTTCATTGGTGGGTGTTGAGGAAGCATCTGGACTGCAAGAGGTGTAACTAGGCATGAAGTGGGCATATGGTGTGTAGGATGGTGTGATAGCAGTATCCAATTGAACAGTCACATATGCTGCAACATTATTATAATGTTCTGTGAGAAGGGGTAGCCTGGAGATGCATTCAAAACCCCACTTTGCAAATTCATTAGTCTACAAGGACAATCAGTCCAGTACTTGTCTTGAGAATATAATGAACTTGCAGTTTGGCCTATCTTGCTGATTGTGTCCAGTGCAGAAGTTAGTTCATTTGACATAGTGATGTGAGAGGGAGTTGATTTATGTAAGGGCAACAAAGCTCTGCTTTAAGATGTAGCCTGTGAATACAGAGTCAGTGATAAGTCAAACTGCTGAGATGTAATATGATTGAGATTATTGTGTCTTAATGGAAGACAAGTAACAATATTCTCTTTGTCATTATTGTTATGGTCTTTTGCAATTCTCTTGGACTATCAATACTGTATTGTCAACATTGCAATGACTCCATCTCATACTCTAATGGCTACTACATCTGATTGGTGTTACAGGTGCCTAATGCTCAAAGTGGAGAAGGAAGAGGCCTGTGTATGAATTTCCTGGTCATAAATAGTATGCAATAAGTTCAGCATGTGAGTGGGCCACTCAGCAGGAGTTACAGGCAGAGTGCCAAACACTATTTATGCTGCCACTTTGTGTAGATTGTCTTTCTTTTCTACCTACTTCCCAGGACAGTCTTTTTGAATAGCACCAATTAGTTGTAATTTTATGATATACTAGCACAGTATAGATAGTTATGATAAAACAATAAGAGATGGTGAATAATTGGGACAAGTGTGTCATAATGCAATGATAGTACATCCTAGTGGCTACCTGGAATACAATAATTGTAAAGTATCAATTATAATGTTTAGGTACCAATGAGGAGTATTTAACTCAACTATCTTGAATTCAGAGCAATATCAGTTACTACCATTCATCAAGGAAGTACATTGCTAAGGGTTCTTTACTTCTTTAAGCATACTGACTTCAATATATATGTCTCTCAGGTTCACACTAACTCATCACACAAAGCAGTTAATACTGTTACTGTTAGTCCTAAGGAGTCAATGCTTTTGAGTAGGGGTAAGTAACCATTTGCTCATTTTGTACCTATACAGTCATGGATCTAAGGCAACAATAGCTGTGTTGTACTCTGGAGCCTCTCTTCAAAGGAAATGACTCAAGAAATATGTGTCCCATCAGCTAAGTTCATTAGCTGCCTTGCATGGCTCAAGCTAACAGATCAGGATGAGGATGCCTTTGTTTTTGGCACATCAGATAGGAATATTCATCTCTATCAATAAGCTAATGACAGTCCCATGTTTACCTTCTCTTCCATTTGTCTTGCTCATTATGGAGCCATTGAGTCCCTTGCATGGGATCCCCAACATCATTGACTGATGAGTGTTGGTGATGGAGAAGCTCATGTCTGGAAGGTTGCCTCTGATCACAGTAAGTACAGATTGCCCAGCACCTGTATACCTAATGGGTACCCTTAGATTCCTTCACACCTCTTGATGCTAGATCTGAGAAACAGCTTTACATGGTCTGCTCCATTCATTTCCTAGACAACAGGTCAAATATTTTGATGTGTTACCTAGAAAGTGGATATGTGTGAGTATCCATGTATAAGGGCTTTCATGTTATACTCACTTATCAAATATAGATGCTGCTATTCTATTGAACTGTGGGAACTCAAATGGCAAAAAAAAACTGATGGTTAGATGTATGTTACAGATTCCTCAGGACTTGACTTTCCTTCACCCCTTCAATCACAGTGGAGATGCTTGTCTAGATAGCCACAACTTATTTATTTCTAATTTGTGTGATAGGGTTAATAGATATGTCATGCCCACTCTACACCAGCTGCAAAGCTATCACCACAATATATTAGTTAATGGCCCCATCAGATCTTGGTTACATGACAAACTGAGATAGTGCTTGTCAGGGGTGACAATGGGTTCATGCATATCTTCAATTATCAGACCAGTATGTTTCTTGATAAACTTGATCATGGCACTGGTAAGTTCCCCTGGTTTGTTTTTGACAACACCTGAATATTTGCAAGCTAGGGATCTTGTGATTGCTGTGACTGTGTGTAACACTACTTTTTGTCTGCAGCAATTCATATGATCCATGTTTTAGGTGTTTGAAAGTGCTCAAGGCTACATCATGATTACAGGGAGTGCTCTAGATGACCATAGTAACATCAACATATGAGTTGAAGTATTGAAGGTATGTTGTGAATAGACTTTGAATCCTATCATTCAACTATCTTTCTCAGACTACAAGTCCATTTGTGCCTACTGAGACTCAGACTTCCAGTGCATCTATCAAGCAAATCTTGTATTTTGCTCTGGTTTGTATACTTGTGAATGTTCTTTTGACAAAATTATGTTCTGAACTCCCTGACATACTGATGTTTTCATTTCTCTGGCTGAAGCCCTCATCTCTGGTGTCAGATCCACTTATTGTGAAGTGAAGCACTGATTCCCACTCTCCTAATATAGGGAAGGGTGCTATAGTGGCCTGGATAGACAAGGAAATAAGTGAGTTAATCTAATATGACATGTACTTGTATGTGCAATGAATTGTATCACAAATTATGCCTTTGGATTTGCTGTTGAGTGATCATTAAGGGGGCTACAGTATGTTCTCAGACAGGTACACAGCCTCTCCTGTGTACCATGTATATCCTCAGTCAGTCCCACTTGTCTCACACATTTTGCATAGACAATGTACTCCTGTAGTCATGGACATTCTGGGGCATCAAAGTACAATAAATGTGATAATCATAATTCTGGGGATTTTTAGTACTCTTACACTTTATAGTACTGTGTAGACAGACATAGTGGGACTACAAACCATAAATATTATCTTCAAGGGCTTTCATCCAAGGCACATAGTACATTTGAACAGTGTATCAATATGATGGGCCATATAGTTGTATGACGTGTACCAAAACACAAGCTCCTCCATCTTGTTATGCTTGGTCTGGGTAGGGTGAAGTATAGCCTCAGAAGACTAGAGACTAAAGTTAAGACTTGAGACTAGATGATATCAATCAGCTGGGATGGAGTCATGGGACTATACACCTTTTGGTTGTATAGAGTCTGCAGGCACTGACTGGGTGACTGGGACTTTCTGAGTAGCCAGAAGATGAGTAGTCGACTGGGTCTAAGGTAACCGACTGGCTAGAGGCCAATTGGGTTGAAGTACTATTCTCTGAATGGAGAACTAGATACTCAGAGATGAGGTATAGTTCATGAGATGGTGAACTGAGTACCCAGAGACTAGAGGTTTGAAGGATAAACTACCCATTCAGAGCACGGGTGGAGGCTCAAAGAGATGAGGGTTGGTGAGAGGAAGGTCAAGTGGATTGCTAGTCTAGAAGTACAGGAGGTACTCTGAGGAGAACTAGCTTAAGGAGAAAGAAAAGAGAAAGAAGAAGAGAAGGTTTATATATCTAAGGTATAGAAACCAATGGAATGTGAAAGAACTAAAAGTACACAGGATTAGTCAGCAGGATGACTACATGGAATGTCCAAGAAGATGGTGGAATAAACTATGATTAGGAATGATGATGAGTCATCGGGCCAATGACTAAGAGGAAGTGAGTAATCATAGAGAAAAGAAATAATGTCCAGAACTCATATGACTAAGAGAAAGAAAGAAATTGTAACACATCTGCTTTCATGTTGAAGAGGGGCATAGATATCCAGAGTCAAATGACACTGCAGTGATCTTTGTACATGGATACCCTTAGTCCACCCAAGGTCTGTAAAACAGGAACCTTAATAGACAAATAGTAGTGGGGCTATATAAGGAAATGTAGAGAATGTGCATGGGAATGGTATTACAGGAAGGCTACAGCAAGGGGATGGGGGCCAGGGGTTATGATAGAGACCTGAGCCAAAAGAACTGAACCACAATAAGGGTGCAGAATCAAGCTACACACCTTTTATCTCATGATAAATGAATGATGGGGTAGGTCAGTTGACAATAAACAAGGAAGACAGTAGTTGCCCCCTGCTCCCCCTGTGCCTGTTATGATTGTAGAACCATGCTAGAACTGGTTTAGCTGGTTTCATTGTGCAACATGCCATTGTTCTCATCCATAATGCAATCTTTGCTGTCCCTCTCCTCAATAACATTGAAATGAACTTTGCTATTCATGTATTGTAGATCTGGTTGATTGTTTCATTGTGTGACCAATTTCCCTTTTGTGTGGATTGAATTGGTACAGACAGTTTGGTATCTACATACATCAAAACTATCTACTGATTCCATAGTACTCTAGCAGACTACTGATTTGTGGTTAGTGTCTTCAGTAAGGAGTAGATGAGAAAAGGGGATTGTATGAATTTCCTTATTTCTTAAATAGTGTACCACAATATATTTAGCATGTGAGTGGGCTACTCTGCAGAAGTCTCTGGCCAAACACTATTTAGACAGACTTGAGTAAATTAGGCTAATTTCCCCTGGTCATTGTCATCTACAATTGTACTGTCCAAAAGAATAAGACAATAACCATATGCTAATGGGAAAAGGAGCATACCTGGAATCCTGGACCATAGTTGGTCAATTTGATAAATACATAGGTCAGGTTTCATGATATCTGTTTTAAATGAGCCATGCCCAAAGTTACTACTCATTGGACCTTTCACTGGTACTTTTCTCCACTCACTCACCATTCAGTTTTCCCTCCAGAATGTGGTGTAACCCCATTACCACTAACACAGCACAAGATGTATCCCTAGGAAGAAACACTCAATGTAGTAGTTGTAGAACAACCTACAGAGCCTTGAAACCCCATCTTAGCTTCCTTGTGCAAAGCTTTAAAACCTGAACCTTGAGGAGAGGTTTCAAGAATCAACTGAGATGGGTATAACTTGCAGGACAAGCTTGGTTGGCCATCTGCTGAGTATAAAGAGATCCAAGTAAGTATAACCATTTGTCACTTTTTTATATATAATAAAGTATCATTCAGAGTTTTGTTGTGCATCTCACTCAGGAGCACCTTGTTACTTGGAAACCATGAAGCAAGCAGCACTGGGAACAACTCCAAGTTGTCTTTACAAAGGTAAGAGGGACACCTACTTCATTCTCTTATCTGAGCATATATTGTCGAAGGTGAAAGAGAGATATCCCCAACTTTTGCAGTACAATGGTAATTGGATTGTTGCTGACTTCTTGAAGACCTACCTCAAGAATAGTTCTGGTCATGGAGGATGAGGCACATATGGTCCTAATCTCTATGTAATAGTATGAAAATCATACTTCATACAAATTATGTCAAATGACCACAGTTGACACCAGAAGGCATGAGTTAAACAAATGAATAGATGAATGAAGGGAACAGCAGGGAACTTACCCCACAACAGTAGCATGAGAGTGCACTATAGATCTGTTTTGACCCATTTTGAGTGAGGCTAGATGGACTGCTGGAGTGAGTGAAGGTGGCCCTCAAATGTTCTA
>JBBPMY010000167.1:0-27206 GCA_038090615.1 Phylloporus gajari | reverse complement strand
TTTCCCGCCGCCATGGAGTGCAAGCTCACTTTTCACTCGCGCAACTAAACAGTGTCCGTGCGATACCATCCTATACCCACGCCGTACATGAACATGTTATATCGTCTTTCCTTGGCCTTTTCTCACTAGAACATTATACACTTTATAATCGTTTGTTTAATAGTTCAGATTTTCATAACTCTCCTCGCTTTCGTTGTTTTTGTTGTAGGCAAGGCTGTTTTTGGGACGGCGTTGACTAGATACCCAGTTGGCAGGACCAAGTTTGTACTTGTATTCCAACTAGACTTTCCTTTGGGTTCTGAATCTCCGGTGACGTCAAGATGTTGTCACGACGGCGCGAGATGCTTTGCTCGTTTCAGATGGACTGCACCATTCGCAATGATTTCTTTCCAGTTAGTACTTATTCGGCTCGACCTCACAGGCCAACTCGTTCAAGACCGACGGCGGAAACCACACCCTCTAGCAGCCCACGACTTTCCTCTAGCACAACAAGGAAAAACTTGATTGCGGACGACGACGACGACCTAGCTCCACCCACGGCTACAAAGCAAAGGCCATGTCTAAACCCAGGCATTCCTCCACGAACACAGAAATTAGCCTATTGAAACGAGCCACGCACAGTCGATATTTGATGGCATGATCGGTACGTTCCTTGTCATTCGCCTGGCGTTGTGATACTCGATATTGGAACAATTAGAACGGGTATATCCCAATGTACTGGATTGGTGAGTGGTTCATGATTGTCTTTTTTGCTATTGACACATCTAAGAGGCGGTTGCGCTCGCTGGTTCAGAGAGCGCAGTGCTCTCGTACGTTGTCGTCGCCTTGTTCGTGTATAGCGTCGCCATCACACTGTGAGTCGTTCTTCCTTTCAGACCTGGATCAAGTACAACGGGTTTTGAGGGTAGGGGCGAGATGACTGCCATGTTCCCGGTTTCTTGTCGTGTGTATGTCGCTCACTCACGTTGGGGCAGTTTTCATCGGTCATCTGCAGCGAGCGAGGTGACAGCTGCTGGTATGATACTCCAGGCGAGAGCGCGGTAGTTTTGGTCACCGGATGTACAGCCGTGGCAAGGGACGTTCGTGGTCATCGTGCCAGTATCCCTGATGCAGCTCATACACGTCCGTGTCTATGGTGTGTATCCTAACATTTTATCTGGTCGACATGCTCATGGGCGGGATAGGTAAATAAGAGTACTGGTTTGCGACCATCAAAGTGGTCATGGCCGTCCTCTTCATCATGAGTTGTGGGCCTCATCTATGACTGGAGCTGGACGAAAAACCACCCTGGCCCCGGGCTCTCCAACTTACAATGTGGACAAGCGTTTATTGGCGGGTTCTCTGACTTTTTACAGACATTCTGTACATGTTTTACCCGTTTGGCGGGGTCGAGCTCGTCGGCGGTCGCCGCGGGCGAGTCGGCACGTCCGTGGAAGTCGGTTCCGGGCGCTGTCAAGGCGACGTTTCCGCATCGTGCTGTTTCACGTGCTCACGATTCTGACGGTCAGGTTGTGCATCAACTAGCAAGACCACACTGCTCCGTGCTGCCAACGGTACGTTTCATTCCATGTTGTGTTCCCGGCTGATGAGCGCTCATAGACCCTGACATGGCGACGTCACCAGTGATGGTCGTGTTCCAGCGGGCGTGTACGTCGTTAACGCGGTGTTGCTTACAGTCATGCTGTCCACGAGAAACTCAGCATTTTACAGAAGCTCGTGTATTCTCTTTTGACTTGCACGGGCGGGGCAGGCACCGCGAATTTTTGGCTGGGTGAACATTAAAGTAAGGCGTATCCGTCCCCGCGCTCTTGTAAGTTCCACATCACCCACGCAAACCATTGACGAACCAGTATTCCAGTGTGTCTCTTGCGATGGCGTCACTCACGTTCTCGTCCTCTATATGGGGTCAGAGCGTCGTGTTTCCCTGGCTGCTCAACTTCATGGGTATATCCGCCCTGCTCCGCTGAGGCTCGATTGGACTCATCTCGCTGTGCTTCCGCGTGGCGTAGGCAGCTCAGGGATGGGCATCGTCTGATCTCCCATACACCCAGCCGTTGTTCCTCGATGGCCATGTTCACCGCAGAGGGCTATGCGGCGGTCAAGGCGGAGCCATTCAATGCTCAGGTGCGTGTTTCACCCTGTGTCTACCATCGACTCAGACACGTTTCTACAGAATATTGTGGCGACGTATATGGGGATTGTGTTGTTTATGGTACTGTATGTGGGGTACATTGCACATGAGCGGTGGACACTTGGAAAGCGCATGTGTTTCGTCCCACTGCTTGAGGTCGACCTGGATATGGATGCAGTGTGGAAGGTGGGGATGTGGTGAGGTTGAGGGAGGAGAAGGGGTGTTGATCTTGGCAAAGGGTGGTGTCACTGTGAGTTGACAAGACATGTAGTGCTGTCCTAATTGGGAAGTAAATAGTGATGGCAGTTCATGGTGCTATGCAGACATGACTCAAGTAAGATAATACCTTGGAGTAGCAGTTGCTAATGTGCACTGAGACCATGAAGAAGGCAAAGCACTTACAAGTGCTTGGTTGTACTTACAATCTTATAGGATATCAGGGATAAACATCCTGATGTAACAAAGATAAATGGTACAATATGGTGTGAGTGAGACTTTATGCTAGGAGTTCTAGAAGTAGGGTTGAATGCATGCATATAATACATATATCACTTTCAAAAATTTATACATACTTTTCAACCACTTTTGAGTACTTATAACACTTACATAGCAGGTTATAAGCAGTCATATATAACTCACCTGAGTGCAACAACTATGCTGTACATATATCACCAGGCACAAAAAATGGTTTGTGTATCAGTCTACCATATTGTTTTTGATTATTCATCCAACAGCTTATTATCAGATTATTTCACTGCTATGGTTCTATCAACTACTAGATGAATTTTGTTTTTAAATCTCTTGACTCACATACTGTTTCATATACCCAGAGTCTTGATATTTTCTGACACCATATCTAAATGAACTGATACTATTAATATACATATCACCCACTATGACTTATATAGTCTGAGACCACTCCTTCCTCTTGACTTCCATCACAACATACATGACTATACATACACACTAAATCCTTATCCTACAAGTATTCTGAAGCTCATTGAATCCAGATGACCACAAATACAAGTCTTTCACTTGTTGATATGCTTGGCTACTAGAGTCTCAACAAATATCCATGGACAAGGGTTCTAAAACTCACAGATGATATGCTCAGAGATGAGAGTCATAAGGAGTTCACGCATCTTTGTCACCTTCTGTGGCTCATACTGAGGGAAGAACTCAGTGAGTGCATTGTCAACTTTGACAGATACCCCAGATGAATTGTACTGTTCAGCTGCTACTTTCAATGAATCTTGAATCTTCTCTTGATGTAGGAAGAAGGAGTGCTCCAAAATCAAAGAATAGCCTGAAAGTAGCAATTAATATCATAACAAGTCAATATTGATTGAAATTACCAATGCCAGTTATGAGAGCCTCCTTCCATGAGTCAATAGTAGGAGAAGAAGAAGACTATATGATCTCAGAAAATACATATATGGTATATAAACAAAAAACTTACTATAGGTTTTAGACTGTGTGGTGAGCTCATGGGTGACTTCTTAGATATCTGACAATTATATGAAATTGGTCATTGAAATGAGTGAGGTGTAATAAATAACATACCTCTGAGGAAAAAATGACCTATTCAATTATGGTTCAATTAAACATAATCATAAGATAGTCAAATAGCTTACACCCTATATATAATATTAAAAATATAAATATAAATAATATCAAGAAAAAAACATTGTTCTCTCACCTTCTTTATTAGGAGACATATATAATTTAGAATAACATATCTAATATATGAGTGAATAAAGAACTTACATCCTAAATAATGAATTTAAGAATTTGAAAATATATGACAAGGAAGACATACCAACTATATATTGAAATTTTCATGAATATTATACTAGCATAATAGTAAAATAACACACCTGAAACAATAAAGAAAGTAAACAAACAGGTTGATTTATTAATAAACCACTTACCTCCTATGAATAAGAGAACAGCAGAGTGGAAGAGAAAAGCAGAGATCAGTGTCATTTAGAATTCCCCAATCATGATCAGCCACTTACATCCTATGAAGAAGGGAACAACAAAGTAGATAAGACAGGCAAGGATCTATATCATTCTGAATTCCCTAATCACAATCAGACTACTTACTCCCTGTGAATAAAAGAACAGCAAGGTGAAAGAGACAGGCAGGAATCAGTGTTGTTATGATTGCCTGAATCACAATCAGACCACTTACATACTATGAATAAGAGAATGACAGGTTGAAAGAGATAGGAAAGCTCAGTATCATTCTAAATTCCCTAATCACAATCAGACTACTTACATTCTGTGAATGAGAAAATGACAGAGTGGAAGAGACAGGGAGGTGTCAGCATAATTCTGATTTCCTTGATTACAATCAGACCACCTACAAGCTATGGATGAGAAAACAGTAAGGTGGAAGAGACAAGAAGGGATCAGTATTAATCTGAATTCTCCAATGACAGTCAGATCACTTACTCCCTATAAATGAGAAAAAACCAGAGTGGAAGAAACAGACAGCAATCAGTGTCATTCTGAATTTCCAAATGACAATCAGACCACCTACAGACTATAAATAAGAGAATACCAGTGTAGAAGAGATAGGGAAGGATTAGTATAATTGTGAATTCCCCAATCACAATTGGACAACTTACAGACTATGAATGAGAGGATGACAGGGCAGAAGAGACAGGTAAGGATCAGCACCATTCTAAATTCCCCAATCACAATTGAACCACTTACAAACTATGAACAAGAAAACAGCAGGGTGGAAGAGACAAGGAAGAATCAGTATCTTTCAAATTCTTCAATTACAATCAGACCACTTACTTTCTATGAATGAAAGAACAGGAGGGGGGTGGAAGAGACAGGCAAGGATCAATATAATTCAGAATTCCCTAATCACAATCAGATCACTTACGCCCTATAAATGAGAGAATGGCAAAGTGGAAAAGATAGGCAGGGATCAGCATCATTCAAAATTCCATAATTGAAATCAGATCACTGACCTCCTATGAATGAGATAATGGGATGGTAAAAGAGACAGAGAGGGATCAGCATTGTTCTGAATTCTGCAATCATAAACAAACCACTCACAGACTATGAATGAGATAACAGGAGGGTGCAAGAGATAGTGAGGGATCAGTATCATTCTGAATTCCCCAATCACAATCAGACCACTTACATACTATAAATAAGACAACAGCAAGTTGAAAGAGAGAAGCAGAATCAGCATCATTCTAAATTCCCCAACCACAGTCAAATAACTTACTCTCTGAAAATGAGAGAAATGAAGGTTGGGAGAGACAGGTAGGGGTTAGTATCATTCTAAATTGCTTAATCACAGTCAGATCACTTACATTCTATGAATGAGATAACAGAAGGATGGAAAGGACATGAAGGGATCAGCATTATTCTGAATTCCCCAATCACAATCAGACCACCTACTCCCTGTGAATAAGATACAAGTAAAGTGGGGATCTGCATCACTCCAAATTCCCTAATCACAATCAAACCACTTACAGACTATGAATAAGGGAATAGCAGGGTAGAAGAGACATAGAAGGGTCAGAATCATTCTGAATATCCTATTCACAACCAGACTACTTACAGGCTATGAATGAGAGAATAACAGGGTAGAAGAAACAGGATCATTTGGAATTCCCTAATCACAATCAGATCACTTACAGACTATGAATGAGTGAATAAGAGAGTGGAAGAGATAGCAAGGGATCAGTATCATAATCAATTCCCCAAACACAATCAGACCACTTACAAGCTATGAAAAAGAGAGCAGCAGGTTGGAAGAGATAAACAGGGGTCAGTACCATTCTGAATCCCCAATCACAATTAGACTACTTACAACCTATGAATGAGAGAATAGCAGAGTAAAAGAGACAAGGGAAAATCAGCATCATTCTGAATTCTTCAATCACAATCAGACCACTTACTCCCTATAAATAGGAGAACAGCAGGTGGAAGAGACAGGGTGTGATCAGCATCATTCTAAATTCCCCAATCATGATCAGACCACTTACAGTCTATGGATGGGAGAACAACCAGGTAGAAGAAACAGGTAGAGATTAGCATCATTCTGAATTCTTCAATCATAATCAGATCACTTACAGACTATGAATGAGAGAACAATAAGATGGAGGAAACAGGCAAGGATCAGCATAATTCTGAATTTCCTAATCATGACCAGATCACTTACCCACTATGAATGAGAGAACAGGAGGGTGAAAGGGACAAGAAGGGATTGACATAATTCTGAATCCCCCAATCACAATCATACCACTTACATCCTATAAATGAGAGAACAACCAGGTGACAAAGACAGGGGGGATTATTGTCATTCTGAATTCTCCAGTCACAATAAGACCACATACTTTCTATAAATGAGAGAATGGCATGGTAGAAAAAACAGGGAGGGATCAGTATCATTTTAAATTCCCCAATCACAATACAACCACTTACAGGCTAAAAATGAGAGAGTAGGGTGGAAGAGACAGGGAGGGATCAGTATCATTCTGAATTCCCCAATCACAATGAGGCCACTTACAAGCTATGAATGAGAGAACAGCAGAGTGAAAGAGACAGACAGGGATCAGCATTATTCTGAATTCCCTAATCACAACCAGATAACTTACTCTCTATGAATGAGAGAACAGCAGGGTAGAAAAGACAGGGAGGGTTCAGCATCATTCTGAATTTCCCAATTAAAATCACACCACTTACAGGCTATGGATGAGTGTAAGATGGAAAAGACAAGGAAAAATCAGCATCATTCTGAACCCCTTAATCGTAATCAGACCACTTACAAGCTATAAATGAGAAAACAGTAGAGTAGGAGAGACAGGCAGTGATCAGCATCATTCTGAATTCCTCAACATCAATCTGACAACTTACATACTATGAATGGGAGAACAGGAGGGTAGAAAGACAGGTAAAGATCAGTATCATTCTGAATTCCCATTCACAATCAAACCACTTACATCCTATGAATGAGAGAATACCAGGGTGGAAGAGACAGGTAGAGCTTAACATCATTTTGAAAATTTAAACCACAATCAGACCACTTACATCCTATGAATAAGAGAAAACAGGGTAGCAATCAGCATCATTCTGAATTCTCTCACTACAATCAGACCACTTACTCCCTATGAATGAGAGAACAGCAGGATGGAAGAGATAGCATCATTCTGGATTCTCCAATTACAATAAGGCAACTTACAAGCTATTTATAAGAGAACAGTAATGTGGAAGAGATAGCAATGGATCAGTATCACTCTAAATTTCTTGATCACAAGCAGACCACTTACTCTCTATGAATGAGAGAACAAGTGGGTGGAAGAGACAGACAGAAATCAGTGCCATTCTGAATCCCTCAATCACCATCAGACAACTTACCTTCTATGAACAAGAGAATAATAGAGTGGAAAAGACAGGTAGGAATCAGCATTATTCTAAATCATAATCATACTACTTACCACCTGTGAGTAAGAGAACAACAGTGTGAAAGAGATGGCAAGGAATCAGGATGATCTTAATTTCCCTAGTTATAATAGACCACTTACATCCTATGAATGAGAGAACAGGAGAATGAAAGAGGCAGCCAGGATCAGGATCACTCTGAATTCCCCAATCACAATCAGACCACATACATGCTATGAATGAGAGAATAGTGGAGTTGAAAAGACACAGAGAGATCAGCATTGTTCTGAATTCTTCAATCACAATTGGACTACTTACTCCCTATGATGAGAGAACAAGAGGGTGGAAGAGGCAGGTAGTGATTAGTGTCATTCTTAATTCCTCAATCACAATCATGGCACTTACAAGCTATGAATGAGAGAATAATAGATTGGAGGAGGCAAGGAAGAATCAGCACCACTCTGAATTTCCCAATCATAATCAGACCACTGACAAGCTATGAATAAGAGAACAGCAGGGTGGAAGAGACAGATAGGGATCAGCATCATTTTGGATTCCTTAATGACAATCAGACCACTCACCTCCTATGAATAAGAGAACAGCAGGTTGAAAGACAGGCAAAATTAGCATCGTTCTGAATTCCCCAATCAGTCAGACAACTTACATCCTATGAGTGAGAGAACAGGAGGGTGAAAGAGATAGGCAAGGATCAGTATTACTCTGAGTTTCTTGATCACAATTAGACCACTTACATCCTATGAATGAAAGCAAAGAGTGGGGGAAGAGACAGGTAGGATCAGCACTGCTCTAAATTTCTCATCATAATCAGACCACTTACTGTCTATAAATAGGAGGACAAGAGGATAAAAGAGATAGGGATGGATCATCATTAATCTTAATTCTCTATTCATAGTAAAACCACTTACAAGCTATGAGTTGGACAATAGCAAAGCAGAAGAGACAGGGAGGGATCAGTATTACTCTGAATTCCCAAATCACTGTAAGACCACATACATACTATGAAGAGAACAGTATGGTGGAAGAGACAAGCATGGATTAGCACCATTCTGAATTCCTCAATTACATTCCAATCACATACTCTCTATGGGTGAGAGAACAGTAAGGTGGAAGAGACAGGGAGGGCTCAGCATCATTCTGAATTCCCAAATCACAATCACATTTACCATCTATAAATAAAAGAACAGGAGGGTGAAAGAAACAGACAGAAATCAACATCATTCTGAATTCCCTAATCACAATCAAACCACTTACATCCTATGAATGAGAGAACAGCAGATTGGAGGAGACAGAGAGGGGTCAGGATCATTCTGAATTCTCCAATCACAATCAGACCACTTACATCCTACAGATGAGAGAATAACAGGATGAAAGAGACAGGGAGGGATCAGCATCATTCACAATTCACAATACACAATCAGACCACTTACATACTGTGAATGAAAAAATACCAGGGTAGAGGAGACAGGGTGGTATCAGCATCATTCTGAATTCTCTGATCATAATCAGGCCACTTACTCTCTATGAATGAGAGAACAAGAGAGTGGAAGGGACAGAGATGGGTCAGTATCATTCTGAATTCCCAAATCATGATAAGACCACTTACATCCTATGAACAAGAGAAAAATAAAGTAGAAAAGACAGACAGGGATTATTATGATTTTGAAACCTTCATCATGATCAAACAACTTACCTTCTGTGAATGAAAGAACAGCAGGGTAGAAGAGACAGACAAGGATCAGCATCATTCTGAATTCATAATTCACAATCAGACCACTTACCCCCTACAAATTAGATAACAGGAGAATGGGAGAGACAAACAGGGATCAGTATCATTCTGAAGTCTCCAATTCAAGTGATGCCACTTACAAGCTATGGATGAGGGAACAGCAGGATGAAAGTGACAGACAGGAATCAGCATCATGCTTGAATTTCCCAATCACAATCAGACCACTCACTCTCTATGAATGAGAAAACAGCAGTATGGAAGAGACAGGAAGCAATCAGCATCATCTCAAATTCTCCTACCACAATTCAGCCACTTACCTCCTATAAAAAAGAGAATAACAGGGTGGAAGAAAGAAGCAGGGATTAGGATCACTCTGGATTACTCAATATCAATCAGTCCACTCACCCTCTATAGATGAGAGAATAGCAGGGTGGAAGAGGCAGGTAGGGATCAACATCATTCTGAATTCCCCAATCATAATCAGACTACTTACCCACTATGAATGAGAGAACAGTGGGGTGGAAGAGACAGGCAAGATCACTATTATTTTAAATTCCCTAATTACAATCAGACCACTTACCCCCTGTGAATGAGATAACAAGGCAAAAAAGATGGGGAGGGATCTACATCACTCTGAATTACTCAATGACAATGAGACCACTTACATCCTATGAATGAGAGAATAGGAGGGTGGAATAGACAGACAGGGATCAGCATCATTCTGAATTCCCTGATCACAATCAGGCCACTCACAAACTATGAATGAGAGAACAGCAGAGTGGGGAAGACAGGCAGGATCAACATTGTGCTGAATTCCACAATCATGATCGGATCACTTACTCCCTATGAATGAGAGAACAGTAGAGTGCACAAGACAGACAAGGATCAGTGTTATTTTGAATTCCCCAATCACAATCAGACCACTTACTCCCTATGAATAAGAATATGTAGCAGAGTGGAAAGGACAGGGAGGGATCAGTATATCTCTGAATTCCTCAATCACAATCAGACCACTCACCCACTATGAATGAAAAAACAGTAGGGTGGAAGATAAAGGCAGGTCTCAGCATCATTTTGAATTCCCCTATCACACTTAGACTTCTTACCCCCTGTGAATAAGAGAACAGCAGGGTATAAGAGACAGTGAGGGATCAGCATCATTCTGAATTCCTCACAATCACACCACTCACCCACTACAAATGAGGGACAACAAGGTGGAAAACACAGGTAGAGGTCAGTAGTATTCTGAATTGCTGAATCCTAATTAGACAACTTACATACTATGAATGAGAGAAAGGCAGGATAGAGGAGACAGGCAGGGATCAGCATCATTCTGAATTCCCTAATCATCACCAGACCACTCACCTTCTATGAATGATAAAACAGCAGAGTGGAAGAGATAGGTAGAGATCAGCGTCATTCTGAACTTCTCAATTACAATCAGACAACTTACTCCCTATGAATAAAAGAATAGTAGGGTGGAAGAGACAGGCAGACATCAGCATCATTCTGAACTCCCCAATCCCCATCAGACCACTTACATCCTATGAATGAGTGAATAGAAGAGTGGAAGTGGCAAGTAGATATGAGTATCATTCTGAATTCCCCAATCACAATTACACCACTTACCACCTATGAATGAGAAAACAGCAAGACAGAAAAGACAGGCAGGGATCAGGATCATTCTGAATTCCCCAATTGCAACTAGACCACTTACATACTATAATGAGAGAACAGGAAGGCAGAAGAGAAGGGCAGGAATCAGCATCATTCCAAATTCCCAATCACAATTAGACTACTTACTTCCTATAAATGAGAGAATAGGAAGGTGGAAGAGACAGGCAGGGATCAGAATCATTTTCAATTCTTTAATTCAGTCAAACCACTTACAATCTATGAATGAGAGAATGGCAGGGTAGAAAAGACAGGGAGTGATCAGTAGTATTTTGAATTCCCCAATCACAATCAGAGCACTTACTCTCTATGAATGGGAGAGTAACAGGTGGGAGAGACAGGCAGAGATCAGCATCATTCTAAATTCTCCAATCATAATCAGACCACTTACTCTCTATGAATGACAGGACAACATGGTGGAGGGGACAAGCCATAATCAGCATCATTCTGAATTTCCCAATCACAATCAGACCACTTACCTCCTATGAATGAGAGAACAAGAGGGTAGAAGAGGCAGGTAGTGATTAGTATCATTTTGAATTCCTTAATCACAATCAGATCACTTACATCCTGTGAATGAGAGAACACCAGGGTGGAAGAAATAGGTAGGGATCACATCATTCTGAATTTCCCAATCACAATCAGACCACTTACAAGCTATGGACAAGAGAACAACAGAGTGGATGAGACAGACAGGGATCAGAATCATTCTGCATACAATTTGCTTACTTACCATCTATGAATGAGAGAACAGGAAGGTGGAAGAGGCATATAAGGATTAGTATCATTCTAAATTCCCCGGTCACAATCAGACTGCTTACCCCCTATGAATAAGAGAATAGAGAGGTGGAAGTGACAGACAGGGATCAGTACCATTCTAAATTTCTCAATCACAACCAGACTACTTACATACTATGAATAAGAGAATAGGAGAATGAAAGAGGTAAGCAGGGATCAGTGTCACTACAAATTCCCTAATCCTAATCAGACTACTTACTGCCTATTAAGGAGAGAATAGGATGGTGGAAGAGACAGACAGAGATCTGCATCATTTCAAATTCCCTGATGATGATCAGACCACTTACTCCCTGTAAATGAGAAAACAGCAGGGTGGAAGAGAAAGGCAGAAATAAACATTATCCTAAAATCCCCAATCACAATCAGACCACTTGCCCACTATAAAGAAGGAAAAAAAAGTAGGATAGAAGTGACAGGAAGGGATCAGTATCATTTTGAATTCCCCCACCACAACCAGGCCACCTACATCCTATGAATGAGAGAATAGCAAGGTGGAAGAGATAGGCAGGTATCAGTATCATTCTTAATTCATCAATCACAATAAGACCACTTACAAACTATAAGAGCATAGGAGAGTAGAATAGACAGGGAGGGATCAGGATAATTCTGAATTCCCCAATCATGATCTGACTACTTACAAGCTATGAATGACAGAACAGCAGGTTGGAAGAGATAGGCAGAGGTCATGATCATTCTGAATTTTTTAATCACAATCAGACCACTTACCCCCTATGAATGAGAGAACAACAGAGTGGAAGAGACACAGAGTGATCAAGATCATTTTAAATTTCCCAATCATAATTAGACCACTTACCCCCTATGAACAGGAGAACAGTATGACAGAAGAGACAGGCATGGATTAATGTAATTCTGAATTCCCCAACCACAATTAGACCACTTACCACCTATAAATGAGAGAACAGGAGGGTCAAAGAAACAGGTAGGGATCAGTATCATTCTGAGTTCCCCAATCACAATTAGATCACTCACCCACTATGAATGAGACAACAGTAGGGTGGAAGACATAGAGAAGGATCAGCATCATTTCAATTCCCCAATCACATTCAGACCACTTACCCCCTATGAATGAGAGAGAACAGGAGTTTAGAAGAGACAGGTAGGGATGTTCCCCACAGCCAAACCACTTACCTCCTGAGAGCATTAAAATCAAATATAAGATATCATGTATTGCAAAACATTGAACAATTGAAATGTTACTCACCTTCATATATGGAAACCATGACATCATTCCATCATACAAGCTTTTATACTCATCATCCCTGAGTGATACATGATTGACATGTTTATATGCAACAAATGGCAATAGCACTCTGAGTTAGCAATATTTGATGATATTTTTCAATATCTGTATCAATACCAACACCTACCGTTTTATACTCCACTTGATGCAGAGCAATATGTTGGAATGCTGTGTAGTGATCAGCAACTTTTGCATCCCCTCCTCATTCAAGGCTTCTGCAGTCCTGTCTAGGAGTATCTGACTTCCATTGTCACATTTGTGCATATCTATACACAACACATCATCCATCTCATACCAGACAAGATCAGTCTGCTTACCTTCCAGTTCCACACAATCCTTTGGAGGATACTTTCTATTTTTTAACCTTTCCCATGCAGTGTTCTCTCTTAGCATCTCTCTTGTATACTCCTTGATCTTTGCAAACTGCTCTAATGCTGGTAGCTTTCTCTCATGTGGCTGCAGTTTTGCAACTCCTGCAGCAAATAGTGCATCACATTTTGTGAACACAACCACAACAGGCACTGCAACTCAATGGTAGTTGAGATCTGAACCATGGCAAACCAAACCTTACCATTTCCTGTGTCACACTCATCAAAAAACTTTTCCTCTGCACTTAACACAGCACGGTGATATTGGTCCATTGGAATGCAGTACCTGTTCATCAACTTGTCTTTAGCATACTGTTCAGACTCTTATGTCTCCCTACCATATAGCATGAATGCGTTGCTTGAGGTAATTGGTCTTCGCACATTCGGTAACAAAATCCTTCATCTGCTCAAATTCCACTATGCTACCAGCCTCAAATCCTCGTGAATCATGAAAAGCAAAGCCTGGGTTGCTTCGGAAGACCATCTCATTCCTAATGTCATGTATTCCCCGCTTGGGACACATTAACCAAACCCGGAAATGGGAACTAATGTCTTGGCCATGGCTCACCTCCCTAGACTCCTCGATCTGCGCATGATCGACCTGATCCCAACCCATGAATACTTTGCTCAATCAAGACCAGAATAAATACAATACCTTCCGACCCCTATTGTCATAGATCTCTGGGTCTATTGTAGAGTTGCAAATCCTCTTGAGAAGGGTTGTTTTACCTGCGTTGGCTCGGCCGATGACGAGGATCCTGAATCGTCCAAATTTCTCTCTAAGGTTTTCAGTCTTCATGGTGTAAGTGAGAACTAGGAATAAGACCTAATTTCTTCAAGACCATGGCTCACCTCGCTAGACTCCTCAATCTGTGCATGATCGACCTGATCGCAACCCATCAATGTGTTGTTAGACCGAAACCAGAGAGAATACATCACTTTTTGTTCCTCATCATCATTGATCTCTGGGTCTTCTGTAGCGTCGCAGATACTCTTGAGAATGGTTGTTTTATCTGCGTTGGCTCGGCCGGTGTATTCAGTCTTCGTGGTGTGGGTGAGAGCTAGGAATAAGGCCTAATGTCTTAATCACGGCTCACCTCGCTAGACTCCTCGATCTGTACATGATCAACCTGATCGTAACCCATCAATGCGTTATTAGATCGAAACCAGAGAGAATACATTACTTTTTGTCCCTCGTCATCATAGACCTCTGGGTCTCCTGTAGAGTTCTTGAGATTGGTTGTTTTACCTGTGTTGGCTCGGCCAGTGATGAGCATCCTGAACCGTCCAAATTTCTCTCTGAGGTTTTTAGTCTCCATGGTGTGGGTAAGAGTTAGGAATAAAGCTGAGAGGCGATCGTTTCAGTGGTCGTTTGATGGCTGTGGCAGGAAAGAACGTGCTGCCGCCAACGCTCCCACGATGGAACTTCCACAACACATCCCGACAAATTGGACGGTATGTCTTCACGCTCTCCAATTATTATCCTACTCGATATCATTCTGCTGACTGAGAACCCTATTCTACCCATCCGTCTAGACCGGCACCTGCGAACTGGCACAATATACCTATCCACCCCACTGAACAACTTCGTCTGAGGCAGTCCTTCTGAACATCAACACGGCTACCCGTTCTGCGTTTCACAGGCATATGGGATGAGCTGGAATGTGCGAAAGCAGTAACACATGCTACTGGATGTGTAGGTCCATCCAATTGCTAGTGCTTGGTGAGCTTACTAACATCGTTTCCTGCAGTTGCCAGAGTATTCGACATCAGATCCTTCCCTGGAATATTCCCCAATCATTTGCCCAGGCCCCCGCGTTGAGACGACATGCGCGCGTATGTGTCTATGGTTAATCATGTACTCCTAGTCCAGCGCTCTATTCACATGATGACGTTGTCACTAATACCGCTCTCCAACCTCTGGATTGGAACGCAATCGGCCAGTATCATCTGTTTCATCACACCAGGCGGGGTTCCGCGCCTAGAAAGGTATTTGTTAACACCAAGCGGCGAGGCTGATGTTGGGGGCTGATATAGATAATAGAATCGCTGTCGAGAATCAAAAAGAGAAGTACCAGAGTCTACTGCGGAGGCTTTATCCCGTACAAGCAGGAACCAAACGATCCGAGGGCTCAGATAGCAACATTGACCGCGTTGCAGGGCTCGTGTATGTCCTGCTTGCTCGCCGATATCACTACCGTACTAGATTATGGAGTTATTTTGATGTTCTGGGTAGTACTCAACGTAACCCAACATCTGGAATGCGAGAGGCCATGCAGACCGTATCAGCGTATTCGTCCACTGTTACCCTTTTATCACCATCTCGGCATCATTTTGCACGTAGGTCCATCGAGTTTCCAAACTGAATGCCAATCTGCGCTTGAGCGCCCTCGACAACTCATTCTTGATGTGCATCTTCGCATCCCCAGCACCTTGATGGACAATCCAAGCACGCACTCTACGGGATATCTTTCCCGTGATGGGCGGAGGTTGGCTTTCGGTGGTGGGCACAATTTCTTTCGAGTTACTCGGCACATACTAACAATGCATGCCGGAAGGACCAGGATGCAGCCATGGCCTGGTCTAACTCAGCCGTACTCAGTCCAAGGGCAAAGTTCAGGGTGCAGATGCGGACACAAAATGCTCATCCTGGGCGAGAAGTCCTAGTTAGAGGCCGGTCTCTCCCATGAGCGAAAGCAAAACAAGAAATGTCACTGACTTGACAAGTTGCGCTCTGCGCCTCCCCTTCCTGGGTTCTCACTCTCGCCCGCTTTACTGACATCCCACTTACAATTCTTGTTAAGCGTGCGTCTTGTGCGTCACCCTCTGCCCCAGGTGCCACGGGGGCAAACGGCGTGTTTACCGACAACCACGTTCCTTAGTCTGGCGTTTGTAGCTCTCCTTGTACTTTGGTAGCAATCTAACGGTGTCTGATGATCATTGCTATGGTCCGGTCCTCGAATGACAAGCCATTGATGGCGGCTTAGAAAAATGCGAAAGGCCTGAAGTATCTACACAACCAACAGAGTCATCGAATCCTCCTCTGCATTTCTCATCGACCGACAACACGGCTGCCCAGTGAGACGCGTACGTCTGCCCATTACACGGGGTGGCCCATACTTCAATGCTACATATTGAAACTATTGTGACCCTCGTCCTTCCCTCGCCGATCCTCCTACAGGAAATCGTTTCCTCTCCGGATTCGAGCTTACCCGGTGTCGTTGGTAAACCAGCTATGTCGACCAACTCTACCGATAACATCCGGTAGCGTGCCCCAGAGCTCGAAACCGAAGACATGACGCCAACGATGCCCCTGGGTGTGTTTGCGTTTGGCACGGGCGTGTCCGAGCTCCTGGTGTGTATTCGTATCCGAGAAGGGACGGGATTCTACCACTACGCCCAGTACCGACATTGGATGGGATATCTTAGACAGGCGCTAGAGGAAAACCCCAGGAACACATACATCAGCCAGGGAACCATTATAATCCGTTGAGTAGGCATTAGCTTTAACATATGATTTGCCCTCTGCAGTCGAGTTAAATCCTTCGGAACAAATCATACTGAGTCGCAGACGCACCTTGGACCGTGTTCCTGTCGTCTCTATCCCAAATCCTATCGTTTCTCACCCATCAGCCAACCCACTCGGCGTTCCTGCTGGTGAGGATGATAATCCCTCCAGTCTTGCGCCTCCTGGTCACCTTTGCATGTAAAGAACCGTGCCGATTTGCATCCAGGGTGCCGATACCCACCGATCGTTCATCGATAGCTCAACGTGTGCCTGTGGGACACGCCAAAAGGGGTCGTCGAGCCCATTGCCATCGATCGATGAGGTGACGGAGAAAAAGGTCAACGATGTGGAGTGATGCTAGCGTAAACGTGAACGTATGCGTGAGGGTGGAGTAAGATGAGGCGTGTGAGAGGGAGACGAAGGGACCTGAGCAACTACCCACCCATAAGGGCAGGGTGGAGAATGTTGAAGAGCGGGCTGCGTACAAGAGGGCGGAATACGGTGATGCCTACACCTGGAACGAAGAAGAGAGTCGTGCCAATGAGGAACGGGTGGTGGGCTTGAGTTGATTCTGTAGGAGGACGCGATCGGTCGGAAATTTGGGTTGGGAAGGTGGGTGAAGATGGCGTCGTGTGCGTTCAAACTAATGAATGGGATGAGATAGTGGGTGAATAGGACGAAAAGTACGCACGGAGCACTCATGAGATTCCGGATAACCTGTATGTTGGCCTACGCCCTTCACCAACACTGTCCTGGATCGGATCAGAGCACGAGGCCGGGTAATATGATCTAAATGGCTTTGAATAAGCAGCAAAGATATCCTCGACGCAACCAAAAGATGAGCCCTCGCAGAAAGTTGTTTGGCACTGAGAGCGGGCAACGTGAGATCGTGTGAGTTAGCGTGGTACATTGAGCGACCATTCTACCCAACTGTGCGTTTCTGCTCTTGAATGTTGGGACAAACCACTCACTATCTTGTGGAACGTCGCTTCCTCTGCAAGGTTAGCCATTCATATGTCCCTGCTTCCCCAAACGACAAGCTGTTGAAGCCTGTAGCAGGAAGTCGCCAAAGGCCAAGGATAGCATCCACATGGCCAACGGATAACGCATCATCATTACGCGCCGCTATTGACTGACAAGACGGCCCTCCTAGTGAAATGTATACGCCTGCCCATCTCACGGGGAAACCCGTCCTCGGCTACATGTTGGCTTTGTCAGTAAGCGGTAGTTGCCCTCGTCCTTTCCTCGCTGATCCTCCCACAGAAAATCATCCACACCGAATTCAAGCTTGCCCAACGCCGTCGATAAACCGGCTATTTCAATCGCCCGAACAACGTCCGGTGGCGTGGGCCCCTGAGATCAAGAGGACGTGACGCCAACAAGATACGTCCGCGTTGCACATGAGCGTGCGAGCTCCTGGAGTGTATTTACATCAGCGAAGAAATACCTCCATCCTACTCGATAGAACTCTACCTCCCGATGTCGGACGGGATACACTGAACAGACGCTAAAGGAAGAGAAAAGAAACATGTACGTCAGACAGGGGACTATCAGAATACATAAAGTAGACATTAGGAAAGACAAAATTGTACCTTTGGCACACGGATCGTCGATCTGTTCGAGTTGGAGAGTCGTGGCAATAGTAAACAAGTGATTTAGACTGCATGGTTGGACAGCCATCCCATAAGCTTCTGTCTGAAAGGCTATTGGTGGACAACTCACTGCTAGCACAAGGGCGCGAGCGGAAAATGGAGACGAAGGGGCGTGCAATTGAGACAACCTGGATGTACGAAAAATCGAGGTTAAGTCCGAGGGAGTGGTGGAAACCTACTCGCAGGGACGGGTCGCTCGAGCAGTTGCGACCGCTTCGATGATTTGGTGACATGGGAGTCTTGAGGATAACAACAAAGCTTTCTCCGTGAAATACTAGCGACTTTCGTACAACGTCCGGCCTTGAGTGATAGGTTTCTCAAGCGGCCCAAGGTTTCATCGCCGTCATTCGCCGTTCAAGCGCCTAGGATCCCAAACTAAATGGCCGCGAATTCTTCATCTCAGCACCGTAGGACTTGTGCGAGAGACATGGTCCTAGGTCTTCTTTGTAGCCTTCGGCATCTTGAAGTGCCATGGGTGTCTAGACCGCAGGTCAAGCCAGGTTGGTTACGGAGAATACGACATACCTAGAAGCCATCTACAAGATCCGTGGTAGAAAAGCCCTCAGGGGAATGACACGCGCTTGTGTTCGTTCTCGACTAGAAAAAAAGGGAACGCTAGTGTAGGAGTTTGTTGGCGGGGAGCGCCGTACTCGAATTGGGCACGATCTGGGTACTGACTCGAACTATTGCAGCACATTAGCCAGAGCTTCATACCATCCAGTTGGCAGATTCAGAAATGGGGAGCACAGCCTGATGAATAGAACGAGTGGCCGATCAGAAATTAGCTCAACCAAGGCCTCGCCGGCTCACGGAATCGCCGACAAAGTCTGCTCTCAGACTCCCCTGATGAGGAACAGCGTACCACACGTAGATCACTCCGCAGCGCAGTACGCACCGTCCAGTGCGGCATATCTCCACTACTGTCGGGTTAAATCTTTCTAGAACGAATCTCGTCGGGTCGGAGACGCACCTTGCGTCCGTTCCTTTCGTCTCTGTCACTAATCATGTCGCTTCCGCCCCCGCCCCCAGTAAGCCCTCTTAGCGTTCTTGTCTTGCGCTCTCCTCGCTACCTTTGCGTGTGAAGAACTATGTTTGGTTTTCACCCGTTGGTCTTTAGGGTACTGCATACCAACTGCTCGTTCACCGATAGCTCAATGTGTGGTTGTGGGGCATGTCGAAAGGGGCCGACGAGGTGCCAGAGAAAGACGTGGATGTCGTGGGGCACGATGTGGGTGTAAACGCGGTCGTATGAGTGAGTGAGGGAGACGAAGGGCCCTGAGCTACTACCCAAGAGGGTGGATAAAGGGTGTCGAAGGGCGGTGATGTCTACGGAAAATGAGAAGACGGTGTGAGAGGACCGCGACGAGGAGTGAGAATAGCTCAAGGTACATGGGGTATCTTGGGTGGTAGGGTTAAACCGATTCTGCGATAAGATCGGAGAAGTTAGTGGGAGGAACAAACGATCAAGGAGGAAGATGGGGTCACGTACGTCTGAACTGATGAGTATATGAAAGTATGCACAAAACCTTGAATGGCGTTGACCTGAATCTGGCTCAGGACGATATCGTAGAGCTCGAGGCCCGGCCAGATAATATGAAGGAGCGGTGTGAGATTGCGTGGGTACTCAGTGACCCCATCCAGTCCTTGTGCTTAACTACGTATTCTTTCTCTTGAACGTTAGGACGAACGATTCAATGGCCTGGCTGACACTCCGTGGAACGTCACTTCAGGTCAGTCGTTCTTATTTCTGACCGGTCAAGGCTGCTTCTAACATTATTACCTTGCAGACCGGGGTCTTTTTTATAGCATAACCAGTATCCGAACGATGGCGACAGCAAGGTCAACGGAGACGCGGACACCGGATATTCACTCAAGGTAAGCACGTTTCCGTCCTGCCAGAACTCGAGGCTGAGCTGACGGCGCTTAGGTCTCCTTGGTCCTCGTCATTTAGTCATACGTTCGTCGCGAACCATGGCCCACAGTAGCCAGCTCATCCGCACACCAGCCAAACCATCGTACGTACCCTGATTTTTAACTAACCATCTCCTCTGACACCGCATATTGTAGGCAGGTGTTGCTTACCATTGCTCGTACAAGCACTCCTCGGCCCGGCGCTGGCACAACTTCTCGATAACACGATACTTTAACGCACACGTCTCCTAGCCCGGCGCTGGACAACCCCCTTGACGTTGGTAGAGAATGCATCTAACTCAAGCATTTGAAAGTCGTCGGACGTCGTAAGTGCCTTTGACATTGAGCACTTGTTCTTACTGACATTGCTTAGCCTGGTGTTGCTGCTGATACCCGCGAATGCCAGTCGTGAAGCAAACAAGGTTATGCCATGTCTCGATGACATGAGGCCGACGGTCCAATGCCCCAGTTCAAGCCCGGCTTCAAAATACTCCTTAGATATTGGATACACCTTTCTCGGTGGTAGTATCTCTAAGTGATATGTTGATTAGCGACTTTGTTACTGATGCTTACTCGATTTATAAGTTGCACTCGCTGCCTGACGCCGTCTCTTATCACTATCTGTATGGTTTGTCGCAGCGCAGTGTGTTGCTTCACAAGCGTACACCCCAGCGGCCGGTTCGTGTCCCCGGGGCTTCACGCTCATCCGAATTGCTTGGGAACCAAACCCTCTCCATGCCCAAGTCCGCGCCCGCAAATCGCAAGTCATCCCGCGGGCCTGGAAGGCTTATCTCGCCAACGTCGAAGGCGTTCACCGTCACCCTACATTCGTTCCTAAACGTGTCAAGCACCCAGGGCCCTAATCTCGGCATCGCGACGAGCGGAGGCAGCTATCGCGCTGCCATCTTTGACGCGAGCGCGCTCAATGCGCTGGATGGGTTCAACACCTCCTCGAACCAGGCTGGTTTGGGAGGCTTGTTTCAGGCGGCGGCATACATCTCTGGGCTGTCGGGCGGGAGCGCCATATCCCTTGCGCAAGCCAACTTTCTGACGCAAGAACTCGTCTTAGGATACCTTCGACCGTTGCCAACGACTCGTAGGGAGGATGAAATATGGAATATGGGCTTGGAACGCCAAGTTCGGACGTGGCGACAGATGTGGAATTTCTCGCAGACGTAGCAAAGGAGCCGGTGGGGAAGTATAATGCTGGATATATGGTAACTATTGTGGATCATTGGGGGCGCTTGTAGGCGCGACATTTCGTCGATGAGACATTTCCATCGAACTTCTTTGACGAGTCGTATATGCATGGTGTGGATTCTGTGGTTATCCATCCACAAAGCGTAAGTGCCGGATAGTCTACACGCTGACTTGCGATCGTTAGTGAGGCCTGATCGCTGTCGTAGATCCCACTCCACCAGGTCAAAATGTGTCCAACGCCATTCCCGGGGATTTCATACCACTTTCGAACCCTTTATTCGAGTTCATGTCTGTTAGTAACAAGTCTTCGGTCATTGTATTTCGTAGGACTAACGTGTAGCTCAGTTGAGATGGGTTCCTTTGACCCCAAGTTGTCCGCGTTTGCGCCAACCAAGTATCCGGGTATGACGAACAAACGTATCCGGGACGCCATCCAAGCTACTCGATGAATATAATCTTGCTGTGAGCGTATAGCAGTTGATACATGCCCTCCACTGACCCAAGAATCCTAGAACACTGGCTTCTCACTCTTGCCCGAGCCAGGAGTCGAACTTGACGTTGTGTCATGATTGGATTCATTTACGGTGTCACGTCCAATCAAACGGATCTAAGCTTTGTAGATGGTAGTGAGGATGGACAAGTAATCCCCTTGCAACCCCTGCTCATGAAAGTGCGTGGTTTGGACACAATCTTTGCCATTGACGCGGTGAGTGCTACAAGTATAATACCTGTTGTAGCTCACACAAGTAATGTAGACTTCGGATGCGAGACGATGGATGTGAACCAGAGTACCCCTCTCGTTATCTATCTCGCCAACGGGGGCCCACCCCTCAATAGAGAGGTGCCACTCATGAATGTGTCCACCCTCCAGCTCGAGTACAACACATCGACACCGAATCAGATATTTACCATCGCAATACAAGGCAATCCACCAAATTCAAATACAACTGACCCCGAATGGGCCGTGTGTGCGGTCGTGGGCCAGGCGTACGAAATAGCGTACGTGACATGAAGTGGGGTATGTTTGACTTGTTTTTACACGACATTGTTGGTCTGACAGTACGCTCAGCACTCAAACATTCAGTGAGCGTCAACAGATTATGGTGTCGATCTGATCCCCTGGGTCCGTTTGGCGAAAAGACAAGGTCCTACGTTCATTTACCATCGAGGACACGATAAGTGGTCATATTTGGGGAACTGGGGTGCAAGGGCGAGATCTGAGGATTTTGATGATGAGGAAAATGTACGCCACTATGACCAATATCAGCGGGTGTAAATGTGAGTCGGTGAGGGACTGAAGATCGCCAAGGTATTCGCCAGCAGGAGGACGGCGCCGTGCCGAGGATTCCGGACATGTGGGCCGTCTGCAAAGCCTGTCGATCTCGTCGTGTATCTGTTCCGCGACTTGACGTGTCATTTTCTCAATAGGATGTCACATCTCTGGCACATCGCTATAGGCTTTACCGCTCTCCCCGCCCCCTCCCTCTCTTAGATATCCCACAACTGCCTCCTCGCCTCATCTCTCTTCTCTACGCCCTCGCCCGCACGATATACCAGCTCTTCTTCCCCCGCTCAGTGCGACACCCGGCCCAGGGTACATGGCGGTTTCTAATTCCTGGATCACAACACACGTCCTTCGTCTCCAAGAATGCAAGACAAATCGCCGGTCTGTTTGAGGAATACGGCCCAGTCGTGCGCGTCGGTCCCGACAAGGTGATATTCAAGCCATCACACCTATCCAGAGCGTATAGTCCATCCTCAAATTCTGTCCTACAAGAATCTCCTTGTCTACAGAATAACCACCCTCGATCATTTTGGACACGCAGCGGGACGGAAAGGGTTTGCTCAACGCCATATTCCCGCAAATTTGGCTCTCTAGGCGGAAGTACACGTCCATGTCCTAGGACTCATCTCCGTATGTAACAATTACTTTTCCCCTTTCCTTCTCGTTCTCAAAATTAACCAGGCGCTGGAGCACGTTGGACAAGTAAGTCCGTTTGGACTGTTCCGCCACTTTATGGTTGATGCTATCATTTCATCGTCACAGTTATCGCCAAGGTGCACTCAGTAAATAGACTATAGGCGGAATAGGTTTTATTACCACGTCATATCTGACTTCCCAAAGCGAGGACTCGTTGTAAGTTCTCTCCCGGAAATGTCTACTTGTCCTTGCGTGTAATAAACTGAGGATTCGCCTAGGTGATCTTCCCCGCTGCCATAGAGTGCAAGCTCGTTTTCACCCGCGCAACTAATCAGTGTCCGTGCGATACTACCCTATACCCATGCCCTACGTGAACATGTTATATCGTCTTTCCTTGGCCTTTTTTCACTAGCATATCATGCACTTTATAACCACTTATTTATGTAATAGTTTAGATGTTCATTGGTGTACTGTAAACACTCCCCGCTTTCGTTGTTTTCGTGACTTTGTCGTGGAAAATGCTGTTTTGGGGACGGCATTGGCCAGATACCCAGTTAGTACTTGTATTCCACCTACACTCTCCTTTGCGCTCTGATACTTGTGTTATCAGGATGGCGTGAGATGCTTTGCTCTTGATTCGCGATGATTTCTTTTCTATTTGGCTCTACCCCACCGGCTAACTCGCTCCAGAACAATGGCGGAAACTACACCGTCCGGAAGCACACGAGTCTCCTCCCGCACAGCAGGGAAAAAGTTAATTACGTATGACGCAGACCTCACTCTGCCTGCGCTACAAAGCAAAGGCCATGTCTCTACACCTAGGCACCATTTTTCTACAAGCACAGAAAATGAAACGAAACCATGCAGAGTCGACACTTGATGATGATCGGTGCGTTCCTTGTCATTTGTCTGGCATTGTGACGCTGGATATCGTTGGCCATTTATCAGCGAAACAATCGGAACGGCCTAAATCCTGGATCTGTGAGTGGTTCATGAGTCAACGATTATCTCTTTTGCAAGTGTTGACACACCCAAGAGGCGGTTGCGCTTGCCGGTCCAGGGAGCACCGTGCTCTCGTACGTTGTCGCCTTGTTTGCGTATACCGTCGTCATTACGCTGTGAGTCGTTCTTGCTTCCAAACCCCCATTAGGTGTAACGGGTTTTGAGGGTAGGGGTAAGATGACTGCCACGTTCCCCGTGTCAGGTGCATTCTCGGCGTTTGGGACGCGGTTCGTGAGTCCTGCGTTTGGGTTTACGCTCAGTGGTGTGTTGCGTTCTGGTTCAGCGGGCGTGACTGACTTTTTCCATGATAGGCTGGAATTACTGGCTTCAGTGGTACGTTGGTTTCTTGTCGTGTGTATGCGGCTCACTCACGTCGGGGCAGGAGCCTGTCAATATATCAGTACATGGTGTGGATGCCTAACCGTGTTTTTTTGGTCACATGTAGCAAGCAAGGTGGCGGCTGTTGGTGTAACACTCCAGGTAAGAGCGCACGGCCGGGATGTATTGCCTACTCACAATGGGGTAGTTTTTGGCGCCGCATGTACAGCCGTGGTAATGGACTGCTGGTATTCCTGGTGCAGCTGTATGGTGTGTTTCCTATCATTTTATCTGGTCGACATACTCATGCGCGGGATAGGTGAATTAGAGCGCTGGTTTGCGACCATCAAGGTGGCCATAATTGTCCTCGTCGTGGTGGGTCTCATCTACGACTGGGGATGGATAAAAAACCACCAGGGGCCCGGACTGTCCAACTTTCAACGTGATCAAGCGTTTATCGGCGAATTCTCAAGCTTTGTGTAGACGTTCGCATATGTGTTTTGCTCGTTTAGGGGCATTGAGCTCCTTGCAATTGCCACGGGCGAGTCAGCACGTCCGTGGAAGTCGGTTCCGAGCATTGTCAAAGCGTCATTTTTCCGCATCGCACTGTTATACGTGCTCACCATTCTAACGATCGGGTTGTGCGTCAACTAGCAAGACCCGACTTTGCTCCGTGCTGCCAACGGTACGCTGCGTCCAATATCATGTCCCAGGCTGATGTACGTGTGCAGACTTGGACGTGGCGGCGTCGCCGGTGACGGTTGTATTCCACTGGGCGTGCGCGTCGTCAACGTGGCGTTGTTCACAGCCGTGCTGTCCACGACCAACTCGGCGTTTTACGAAAGTTCATGTATGCCCTTTTCACTCGCACGGACGGGGCAGGTTCCACGGATCTCTGGGTGGGCGAACTGGCAAGGCGTACCCGTTCCCGCACTCTTGTAAGCCCCACGTCACCTACACAAACTATTGATGGGTGGGTATCTTAGCGTGTCCCTCGGGTCCGATTGGGCTCATCTCGCTACGTTTCTGTGCAGCGTGGGCAGCTCGGGGACAGGCACCGTCTGATCTCCCGCACACCCTGCCGTTGTTCCCCCTGCTTCGTATCGGAGTTGTTGTGCCCGCAACGGCGATTTTTATCGCAGAGGGCTATGCGGCGGTCAAGGTGGAGCCATTCAACGCTCTGGTGCGTGTTTCGCCCTGTGTCCCCCGCCAATTCAAATGCATTTTATAGAATATTGTGGCAACATGTATTGAGATCGTGTCGTTTACGGCACTCTATGTGGGATATGTTGTGTATGAGCGGTAGACGCTCAGAAAGCGCGCGCATCTTGTGTCCCTGCTTGAGATTGATCTGGATACGTATGCGGTCTGGAAGGCGGGGGATGCAGCGAGGTTGAGGGAGGAGGGGCGTTGACCTTGGTGGCAGAGGGTGGTATTGCTGTGAGTTGATGAGACGTCCGGTGCTGTTTGGAGTCCCAACAGGGGTGTGGTAGGCGATGGTAGCTCATGATGCTGCATGAACATGACTTAAGTACAATTATACCCCAGAGTAGTGGTCACTGGTATGCATTGAGAGCACAAAGGCAAGGTAGCATAATCAATTTACATACAAGTACTTAGTTGTACTTGCAATCTTGTGCAGGTACTTAGTCTTTCAGCTGCAAGAATACTCTAACCTTCTGATGTAAGAAAGGTAAATGGTGTGTGAGAGTGGGGCTTATGATAGGGACCCTATAACTCTAGGGTTAGATTCAAATCAGCAATATAGCACATTATTTTTAGCACACATATTTGTACTTTCTACCCTGTTTTAGATGTATGTAGTACTCATATAACAGGTGACAAATGGTTATAAGCTTACCTTAGTGCAACTGTGATTCTGCCAGTCTACAACTTTGTTTTTCATTTTTATGTGCTCATTTTAAATTCTCGCTATAAATTTATTCTATACTTTCACCACAGAGGTTCTGTCATCCACTAGATGAGTGTTGTGCATATTTTGACTTACTCAGTCACTAGTGTTACCACCTGTGATGCTATTACTTTTATATGCCCAGAGTGTACCTTGTGTATTCTCTGACACCACATCCAGATATGTCACATGTTAATGCTACTCATGCACACATCACTCATACAATCTGAGACCTCTCTTTCCTCTCATTTCCATCACAGTATGCTTGACTATACATACATCAAATCCTTATCCTACAAGTAACTCTGAAGCCTATTGAACCCTGTTGATTACAAATACAAGCTTAATGCTTGTTGATGTGCTTGGCTATCAAGTCTTCAATATGTATCCA
>JBBPMY010000166.1:0-27281 GCA_038090615.1 Phylloporus gajari | reverse complement strand
TTTTTCTTTTTCTTTTGCTTAGTCACACATATTCAAGATACTTTTCTTTTTCCTATGATTACTCACCTCCTTTCAGTCATCAGCCTGATGACTCATCATCATCTCATAATTATAGTTCTTTCCATCATCTTTTTGAACATTCCATGTAATTCCATTGCATTCTACTTAGTCATTTTGCTTACCACTTCCTGTGTACTTTAAGTTCTTTCATTTTCCATTGGCTTCTATTCCTTAGGTATATGTATAAGCCACCTTTTTCCTTCTTCTTTTCTCAAGCTAGTTCTCCTTGGAGTTACCACTTGTATCTCTAGACTAACAATATAGACCCAGTTGACTATTTGTCATCTGATTACCTTGACCTGGTTGATGATCCATCAACTAGTACTCTGTCTTAGGCTTTTCTAAGGCTATGCTTCACTCTACCTGGACCAAGTGTAACACTGTTCCCAATGTCTGACCAACTGCAAAAATCTGGACAAGAGTGGTGACTATGTTACATTTGATCTGAGTAAAGCAAAGCATAGTCTTAGAAAAGCCTGTTCTGGGTGTGTGGTCTGGATACTAGTTGGTTGGTTGTTGACTACATCTGGATACTAGATGATTGGTTGTCACTGGGTCTGAATACTAGTATGGGAATAGCTGACTAGATAAAAGGATGGACTAGGTGATCTTAGGCACATTCTCTAGATATAGAACCTGTGGTTACCTGAAGGTAACAAGATCAAGGGTTCAAGGACAAGCTATCCATTCAGAGCACAGATAGAGGCTTTCAAGGAATCAAGGAGTGACAAGTAAAAAGGGTATATTGCTAGTCTAGAGATATAGGTTGTAACTCTAAGGAGAACTAGCTTAAGGAAGAAAAGAGGAAAAAGAGAGGTTTATATACTATAAGTATAGAAGCTGATAGAAGGCGAAAGAATTAAAGTACACAGAAAATGGTAAACAAGATGACTAAGTAGAATGCAATAGAATTGCATGGAATGTCCAAGAAGATGATAGAGAGAGCTATGATTAGGAGATGATGATGAGTCATTGGGCTGATGACTAAGAGGGAGTGAGTAATCATAGGAAAAAGAAATAGCATCCAGGATATGCATGACTAAGCTGCATGACTAAGCAAGAAAAAGAGAAATCATAACAGACTGACCGAGAAGTCCATTATAGTATTTCAGAATTCACCACAGTCAAGGAGAGTGGTGAAGCCACAGCCACCCAGAATGCCCAGACCAGGCTTAAAAAAGAGTGGAGGAAAGCAGAAACATGACATAGTGAGAGGGTCCTCAGAACAAGGCAAACAGTCAGAAAATGCAGAGCAGCCAAACATATGAGACTCACCAGCATGAAAATGTCACCACATCCATCATATAGGTATCAGATGCTTCCTACTGCTCCTTGGTTGCTTCAACTCAGCATTCCTTGTTCACTTTAGTGGCATCTTGTTGTTCTGTGGCCACTTCCCACATTTCCTTCATTGGCATTAGTTCTCACCATGCCTCCATTTCTACCCATCATTCTTGTTGTTCTACAACCTCTGAGATCGATGAGGTTGAGGTTTTGGACAGTGATGACAAAGTTGTTGAGTTAACATCAAGAGCATTGAGTGTTTTCACATGAGACAAAGACAAAGATGGTGAGATTGAGGTAATATTGAAAAGATTTTCTTTTCACAACCTACAAAACTAAAGTCAGTACAGGAATTGAACAATGGGAGTGAAAATGAACCAAAGTCAGAGATGCAACCTGTGAAGAAGGAATGCACCCAGGATATGCTTATGATTTTTTCCAACATATGCCAAGTAAAGTTCTGCCATGCAAATGACAAGATTGAGGTATTGAAAGGATGATGGTGCACTGTTTGCAAGTGAGTGCCATGCAGATTTGTACAGTATTAACCTGATACTTATGATACATCATAGGGAGGACAAAGTGTTTGTCAAAAAGCATAGGAGACACAAGGTATTTCACCTTGGCTCTAACTTGTTGTGTTGACAGCACATCTGCAGTCACTATGACTTGTACAAAGAGCAATACACAATGCAGGATTTGGAGGAGCACCATCATGCTATGCCATAGGAAATTCTGAAGGCACAAGCTTATGCACAAAAGCAGGGGCAAAAGATATTAGATGGTGTATTTAAAAAGGTGTCCAAGCCTGAAGAGTTCATAAGGGAGGGTATGCTGAAAGCTGTGGCAAAATTCAAAGTGTGTGATGACTGGGTGAGTCCAATGAGGCATAGATAACATCTACTCCTAAGTAATCAATGTCTACTATCCTTTGTCAACTATAAAGTCTAGCAGTGGTAAACAAAGCCCTATTTTGGAACTGCTTGATTGCAATGTGTCCTAGCACCAAATCTATTGACTTGCCATTGACTCACGACATCTTGACATTTATTCACAATAGTTTCATCAAATTCATTGAGTCATTTAAGGAATGAACTCAGGTGAGAATTCACATGTTTCAATTCTCTCCTCTGTTCTAACATTCACTTTTTCAGGCTGCAACTACCAGTTATATTTCAACTACAACTGACCTTTTGTCAGTCAACCAGACAAAGGCCTCTTTCATGGGTATCTCAGCCCACTGGATTGAGTCTGGGAAGTCTGGTGAGTGGGAAATGTATGCTACAGTCATCATGTTCCATCCCATTGCAGGAGCACACTCTGGCAAGAACCTTAGCTGTTACTTTGTTGAACTACACAAGTGAGCTGATATCATCACAAGCAAGGCCTCTAAAGTACACAAGCAAATTTTATTGCATTCTAGTTAACACTAACATTGCAACACAGTTTTTTGTAGGACTGCAGACAACACTAGCAACAATGACACAATGTGTGACTATATTGAATCAACACTTCATTCCCACAAAATCTACTCATTCAGCCCCAACCAACATCATCTCCTGTGTCTAGCACATGTTATCAATCTCACTATTACTGACTTCATGAGTGCTATTACCAAAATCACCCATGTTGAGACCACCACTGCTATTTGGGAATTCAATCCAACATTGCCTGAAAATCAAGTCCTGGACAACCACCTTAACATCATTGCTACAATTTGAACTCTCATCATCAAGATTCATACATCTAGATAACATGTAGTATATTTTGAGCACCTCCGATGTGAGTGCAGGATTGATGTTCCACTCAAGATCCCACTCCACAGCAATGTACATTGGGGTACAGTGGATGGAATGCTTGCCCATTCTTATGCTTTGTGAACAGCATGTGATTCTTACATCAATGTCTCACCACTTACTATTCTAAATAGCCTATCAACCTGTTTATAAAGTCTGTCAACAAACTATTTGGCCTAATCACCTCAATCAGACATCCAGGTTGATCTGTCAAGCACATTCCTTGGATAGCATTTGCCCTCAAGGTGCTGGATTGGGAGCATGTGAATGATGTGCACACAATCATATCCAATGCTAATAATATACAACATCTATTCTCATCCAAAAATCTCCTGGTGCTTTAGTGTGTGATACCCACATTTGAAGAACTTCTCACCATATGGGAGGGGAAGCTTGTCATCAACAAATATGTATCATATCAAATTGTGCTGGAACATGAAATCAACAAGTTGAAGAAATACTATCATAAGTTCAATGAAAAGGATGTGTATTTTGAAGTCAAAGACTTCAAATAGTAGAGGAAACGAGCTTAGTGGGAATACTCACTAAGGTAGGAGACTTGAGATGGTAACCAGGTGATGAAGGTAGAGCAACAGTCAATGAGGACTGGTGTAGATAAAAGAACAGAGATGGATATTCTGTTAGAGGAGCAACTAGGCAAGAGCTCCTTCTCATATACAGTACAAGTTGTTTGTATCTGTATGGTAGTTCTAAATACATAGAACAATAACAGCCAATGGCAGTAAACTCTCTTATTGTACTATAAGGATAAACCAATAGCAAAATGTGAGCAGTATAATATAGTAAACATCATAATCCACTAAGATAGGATCATTCATAATCATGCTTACAAGAAAGATAAGATAGATAAGAAGATAAGTATGATATGACATCTGACTAATCATTAATCTCAACACTCCTCCTCACTGTTCATGTTGGGAGTTTTGTAAGTGTAAGACTGTTTCATCCTTGTAAGAACTTAATCTTTCCTAAGTTCTTTGTGATTACGTCTGTGAATTGTTGATTAGAAGGAACATAAAACAGTTTGACTTCTCTGAATTCAACCATTTCATGAATATAATGTTGAGGAATATGAATATGTTTTGTTCTTCCTTCCTGAACTGGATTAGATGCTATAAATATAGCTGCTTGATTATTGACACATAAAGGTGTTTGATATATTGGTAATCTCAGTTCTTTGAACAAGTTTCTGATCCATTGGATCTGTTTGGCACATTCTGTCATGCCACAGTATTCTGCTTCTGTTGAAAAGAGACAAACTCTTTGTTGTCTTCTTGACAATCATGACATAATACCATTTGCTAGAAACATTACATATCCAGTGATTGATCTTGATGTTTCAATGTCACCTGTCCAATCTATGTCAGAATAGACAATTAGTCCTGTTCAATCTCCTTCTCCTGAGTATTTCATACATAGCTCTTTGAAATGGGTCAGATATCAAACAATTTATAAACTTCTCATCAGATGTTCTTCTGATGGATTTGCTAAGAATTACAACATTTTTATCATTGAATAGGCAATATCTGGTCTAATTCCTAGCATGATATAGAGCAATGATCCAATCACTGATTGATATCTGCTTTGAAGAACTACATTCACTTGTCCTTTTTTAGGATATGATGAATATCCAGTAGGTAAAAGGACTTCAGTCTCTTTACAGTTCTCTTGCTCAAAGCATCTTATAACTTTATCTGCATATGTATATTGGTTAAGGATTAAAATCCATTTCTTACAATCTCTTGTGATTCTCATGCCAAGATATTCTTTGGCTTCTCTGAGATCACAGCTTTCCCATTGTGACATGAACTTCTTCTTGTGATCAAGGATCTGTTTTCTGTTACTACCCAAAAAGAGAGCATTGTCAATGTAAATGATAATGATAATAATATCCTTGTCAATTAGCTTGATATAGATCCCTGAATCTGAAATGCATCTCTGGAAACCTATCTTGATTAGAGATAGATTAAGCTGCTTATTCTAGTGCAGTGCAGCTTGCTTCAAGCCATAAATGGCTTTCTTTAGTTGACAAACCTTGTTTTCCTGGCCCTTTATTACAAAACCACCTGAGTGAGTCATATAGATCTCTTTGTCTACATCTCCAAAGAGAAAAGCTCTTTTTATACTTAGAGCCTTCATTTCCCAGTCATAGAGTGCTGTGAGTACAAACATTAGATGAACAGTTTCAAACCATGTCACAGGTGAGAATGTCTCTTTGTAATCTATTCTGAAAACTTGAGTAAAACCTTTAGCAATGAACCTTGCTTTTACTCTGTTTCCAGGACAAATTGTGAAAACCCATTTACCTTTCATAGGTTTTCAACCTTTTGAAAGATCAACCAGTTCCTATACTTTTTGCTCTTTTAATGATTTTATCTCATTTTCCATCACTTCATTCCATTGTTTTTGTTTGTCTTGAGGTAGTTTTGCTACATCTCTATTGTTTAGGAATAATACAATCTGAGATCTGAACCACATTTGACAGCTGGTTTCTGAACCAAAAATTGCTGTATAAATTCTCTGTATCATTATCTTCTTCTGGAGCATTTTGAACTTCTGTTTGTGGAGTTTGCTCCTCCTGAATTGGCTCTAGGCCTTCTCTGATATCTCTCTCTATTTCAATAGGAGGTCTATCTTCATATGTGTTATCTGGGATAACTCTTGGTCTAGGAACAGATTGTGATTGATGTTCCTGTCTAGCTTCCATTGGTTCTCTAGTTGTAGTTCATTCTTCTCTCATTGGATAGTAATGATGAGGATGGCTTCTGAACTCTGGTAATGTTTCAGAGTCTCCTTGTCTAGGAGCATACCAACTTCTCCTATCAGAGGTATGTACTCACTAAATTGATGATGGTGGAGTAGGTGGAGTAGGTGGAGATGATATATGAGATATCTTTTATACTGATGTACATACTGAGAATCTATTTTTTGACTATCAGGTTCTCAATGTTTAATTCCTGGTCTTGTAGGAGTTAAACACTGTTCAGAAGGTGGCCTTGTTGGAGATAATTGATGATCTATTTCTGGAGATTGTTCCTCCTCTTGGGATTCTTCTTTGAAAGAATGTCTTGACTCTGATTGGTTATCTTGATCAACTGATGACTCAGATGGATCAGGAAAAAAGTATGGTTGAAAAGGCTCTCCTCTGTAAGGAGAATAGGGATCTATCCTAATTGGAACATAAAAGTATTCATATCTATCTGGTGATTGGGGTCTTTCAGGTTCTTGATTACAATCAAGACCTTCTTCATCCATCATGGGAATAGGAGTAGGTCCATCTTCTTGATCTTTGGAACACCACAGAAAACTATTTTCATCAAAAGTGACATGAGTTGATAGAACAACATGATGTTTCATTTTTGACCAAAATTGTCATCCTTTTGTGTTTGGTTCATATCCAATGAACATCATTTCCTCTGATTTGAGTGACAGTTTATCAGGCCTTTGTTCAGGAGGAATAAACACATAGGCTTTACAACTGAGTAAGAAGCATCTGGCTTTTTCCTATCAGATTTAAAGATCTTGATAGGGGTTTTCCAATTGTGATATCTCATGAGTTACCTATTATAGACATGGATTGATGTTTCCATGGCATCTTGCCAAAATGATTTTGACAGATAGACATGATGGTGCATTGCTTCAGCCTTTTCTAATATGGTTCTGTTGAATCTCTCAGCTCTTCCATTTTGCTGAGGAGTGTGAGGGGTAGAGGTTTGATGAGTCATGCCTCTGGAGGTGAGGAACATTTGAAACTTATGACTCATGAATTCCCTCCCTTGGTCTGAACAGACAGTGGCTAATTTATGACCTGTGAAGGTTTCAGCCCAAGATACCATATTGGAAAAATACCTAAAGGTATCCAACTTGACCCACAAGAAGAATGTGAGAGCATACCTAGAATAGTCATCAATGAAAGTTAAAATGAATTTAGCTTGAGATCAAGGTTCAATGAGCATTGGACCAACTAAATTGGTATGAACTATTTCTAGTGATCTAGATGCTTGTTTATCAGATGCTGGAAAGGTGTGATCTGGCATTTTCCCTAGAGAACATCATTTACAAGGAATATTCTCAAAAACATTACAGAGTCAAGGAACTCTGATAAGGTTTGTGTGTGCATGTTATAGAGTGTTTTTGGATGTATGACTGAAATGCTGATGTCAAATCTGATAAAAATTGTGATTGACGAGAGAGGGTACAGATCTTATCATTGGAGTAATCATATTTGACTGAAACCAATGTAGGTTGTTAGTGGATGATGAGGCTGTTGCCCAAATCACCTCACATCCTCTCTTGTCCCAAATACTGGAACCTTTTGTGGTTATCTCACAATGAAAGCCATGGTCTATTAACAAAAGAACATACAAAAGTCTGTTTATCATATGTGGAGCATACCATATGTCATTTAGAGTGACAATGGTTGGATCTATTGCACCATCTGTTTGTTTGACAAGAACTGTACCTGGTTCATATAATGGAGACAATTCTCCATTTGCAACAGTGGCATTTTTGCTTCTTGAGTCTAGATGTATAAAATCATCTATAAAAGGCAATAAGTGATATATGCATCTACTATCAATCATCCAATGATTCTTAGAGAAATCAGTCTTTAGAGATTCATCTCTGAGGTAATAGTAAAGGAATTCATTGCTTTCTTCATCATAGAAGGTGGTTCTATCATCATCCTGATAATCTAACCTCTGCTTCTCATATACTTGCATTCATGAGGGATTGATTCCCTCATGATTTGTATTCTCAACCAAAAGTAATCCTTGAGTTAGTTGCTTTGGACAACCTTGAGGATTAACTATTGGTAAGATCTGCACTTTATGTGTGTTAACAGAAGTGTGAAAAGCTTTTGTTGATGTATATGATTCATTCTTTTGATGAAGTGTACTGTGATTGTTAAAATGATTTCTCTGAGAAATCAAACCTCCAAGCTGTATCACTGTCTTCTTCTCCTTTCCTTTTCTCTTCTTGGTGGGTCTCAAAGCATCTTGCTTTGGTTTTTCATCTCAATCTAAGTTGATTGGTATCTGAGAAGATCCTGCTCCATCTTTCATCTCAGAGTTAAAAAGAGGAGCTTCTTCAAAAGGAAGGATGATAAACATCATTCATACCTGACTCTTCATGTTATGTTTCCCATGTGTCCATGTTCTCCAGTTGTTCTTCTAGGTTTAGAGTAACTCCTTCTAGAGTTTCTGGCCAAGGAGGCATATCCTCATTCCAGTGTGCTTCCTCTGCTTCATTTAATTCATCAGTTTTGCTATCTATGATGACTTCATGAATGAAATCTTGTTCTCCATCTACCATATTGGTAGTGGGTGGTTTTCTCTTCCCTTTTTTCTGCTTTCTCATTTCAAAACCAGTGTGGCTAGCTTCCTTTTTGTCTTTAAAGAAGGTTGGTTTTCTCTGGAATCTGGTTTGTTATTTCAGACCACTGTTTCTAGAGGGTTGGTTTGGTTGTAAACCATTGGCTTTAAAAGGATGCCATTTGTTATAGGTGGGTGGTCTCTTGCAAGTCACATTGGTTTGATTCACAGTACTTACTTGTTGAGAAGTGGATGGCATATTTGCCTCCACATTTGAAATTCTGGTTCTGAGGTTATGTCTCAATGCTAACATTGAGACTTCTACCAAAATTTTGATTGTAATTGTATTGACTATAAAGTTGATGATATCTGTGGTGAGAGCCACAGTGGAGCAGAACTGATACATATCTCCAGAAAGGCATTCCAAAAGGAACATAGTCTTAAAGGAGTCAGGAAGAACAGGACTAGCATCTTTCATCTGGTTGAAAAGTGAAGTAACACAATTGATGTCTTCACTCACCATTCTCAGATTAATAGTAATCCAGTTAGCTTGATGGAACAAATGAAATTGTCCAGCTAAGCCACATGATGCAAACAAAACTTGCATCTTCTCCCAGATTGCTTTTGCAACTGAGGCTTTAATAGCAGCATCATCATAATTGTAAGTCATATGATGAATGAATACATCACTGATGGTGTTGGCAATGATGCTGCACACCTTTTTACCAATGACTTCCCACTTTTCTCTATCAGCTTGTTGTGTGCTGACAAAAGTGGTTGTCTAGGAGATCCAGGATCAAATAGAAAGAGATTAGAGAACAGATGGAAGATATACACTCCATATGGAGTAGTTTATGAGACCTTTGAGAACAGGCACATGAGAGATGATGGTGTTGTCAAGTTTGAAATCAGTAGAAATGGTGATAGCAGCCATTTAGAGGAATTGGATGATATCTGTTAAGCTATATTCAGCATATAGTTCTTGATAAATATGATTGATAAGGTTAAATTCAGATAGTACTTCTCATGTTTCATCCTCTTCTTTGGAATATTCTGGTAATGGATAATCCTATGATCTAGGAACTCAGGTAGGTCTCCTTCTTCTGGCTTGAAGTCATAGAAGGGTTCTCTATCTCTTTTTATTAAAACCTTCTGATTTTAATTCATCCCAGTGTTTTCTTCTATCCTCTTTTGTAAGTGGCCATTTGGATGAAGTGGAAGAAGAAGTGTTTGTGAAAGGATTAGAAGCATGTCTGTTACAATTTCTTTCTCTGTATTAGTCATACGAGTTCTGGACGTTATTTTCTTTTCTCTATGATTACTCACTTCCTCTTGGTCATCGGCCCGATGACTCATTGTCACCTCCTAATCATAGTTCTTCCTTCACTTTCTTGAACATTCCATGTGATTCCTTCACATTCCATGTGATTCCTTCACATTCCATGTGATTCCTTCACATTCCATGTGAATCCTTCACATTCCATTTAGTCATCTCGCTGACTACTTCCTGTGTACAATTAGTTCTCTCATATTCCGTCAGTTTCTATACCTTAGGTATATAAACCTTCTCCTTCTTCTTTCTTCTTTTCCCTAAGCTAGTTCTCCTCAGAGTATATCCTGTACCACTAGACTAGCAATCTATTTGATCTTCCTTCCCATCGCCCCCTCGTCTCTTTGAGCCTCCACCCGTGCTCTGAATGGGAGCTTGTCCTTCAAACCCTTAGTCTCCGGGTACCCAGTTCACCATCTTGTGAACAGTACCTCGGTCTGGTCGGCCACTAGCCTTCCAGACACTTTAGTCCCAGCAGACCATTTGTCTCCTGGTCCCTTCGGTCCAAGCCTACAGCCGTAGCTTGGTCATCGATAGTCCTAGTCACCTAATCGTTGCCTAGTGACTCTGAGGCGCCTTACCACCGCCCAGGCTTTAGAACCCTCAGCCCTAGTTGACCATTATCAACTAGTCTCAAGTCTCTAGCTCTAGTCCCTAGTCGACTGTCGTCGCCTAGTTTCAAGTCCTTAGTTCACTACAGGTTCTTCTGAGGCTACGCTTCGCCCTACCCGGACCAAGCATAACAATGTCTTTTGAATGATCTATAGTGTAGATATTTGAAGTAATGAGAATTTTGTATAGGAATAACTTTTCCTTTCTTTTTGTACTTTAAGATTTTGTCAGAAGTGTTTGTAAATGGAATGTCTATGGTATGTAAGTTGTTCCAACCATTAAGTTCAAAAAACTTTTCTATTTGCTCATAATCTTCCACATAATTCAAGTTTTCATGAAAACTATCTAATTGCCAAAGAGGATGAAGTGGAACACTACCATAGATGCTAAGTACATCTACAAGTTCTTTGTTTTTCTTCGCCTTGCTCCACAGCACATCTCTTTCTGAGTCAATTAGCACTGGAAAGATATTCAGTACATCCTCTATTCTTTGTTTGTGCTATGAGGCCAAAGTAGATGTCATCCTCAGTTTCATTACCTGCATGTTTGAGGATTACCTTCTTGATCATCTGGGCTTTTCTAAATATCTTAGGGCCTTGCTCTTTGAGCTTTCTCCAGAAGTGGCAATTGAAGCATTCATTCCACTTTTGTACTCCCATGCCAACTCTTCTCCCATACTCCTCTGATAGTTCTCCTTGGTACCATCCATTGTCTATGGTCTCTAACCAAGCCTCATCTGTAGGCATGTAGTTAGGGTTCTTTGATTTAATAAATAAAAGGTTTGTATAAGATGGAAAAATGTCTGTGTGAAAGATCTCCCAGCCTTGGTCTTTTACTATGAAATCAGTAGTGTCTTCATAATATACAGTGGGAAAAGCACAACCCATACCCTCATAGGCTTTTCCTATGGACTCAGTCCAATATGCGAGAGCATATACCAAGTGTTTTGCCCCAAACTCACATGCTTGAATCTAGAAAAGGTAGACTGTCCAAGGTGAATATCAGACTTTCTCTTGAGTGATCTGATGATGAAGTTGGGGGTACATTTGTCTCAACTGTATTTCAGTAAGATAAAAATGCTGCACCTCGACCTGTCTCTTGATCATTGGCTGATGATCAAGAGGCTGGAGGTGAGGCAGCTGATGGAAGTGGGTCAAGAGCAACTCCTCACCTTCTAGACAGGTTAGAATAGAGCTGGTCGTCCTCTGTTCATTGCCTCGTATCTACAGGAAACAGTCCAGATCCCAAGGTCAGACCTGCATTAGCTTGCCACTAGGGAGCTATTGAAGGAACTCCCCCCTGACATCTGCAAGTGGTGGCCTACTGAGTCCTGCCAATGTTTGTAGGGACTTATAGCTGGCTTTGTCTGTATAAATTGGAGGTTTCAAATTCTCCAAGGTCAGGGGCTCCAAGAGCCACTGGGTGAACAGCCCCTCTGTTGTCCAATGAGGTTCCTCCTATAGTAGAAGGGTCTTGAGTCTGATCATTATTGTTGGCAATGATGGATACTGAAGGGTTGGAGAAGATGGAGGGGTGGACTATGCTGATTTGCTTCTGATTGAGTCACTGCTGGAGTGTACATTGGACTGCAAGGGTGAGGATAGCCCTAAGGCTTCTGATGACTACAATTTCTCTGGCTGTGAGAGCCTCTTCTTCCATATATCCTGAGGACAGGAGATGGTCATCCTCAAGAGTCCAAGAAACAGTTCTCAGCGCTGATGTAAGGCCATAGGGGGAAGAGGTATCAAGGAGTTGGTCTATATGATATTGAGAGTATTGAGGGGGCTCAACAAGAGCTTGTGTGATGAGAGTATTGGGTGGAGAGATGGAAGTGCATGTGGTGGGCTGTCTTTAAGTTCTAATGACTCTGAAGAAATCAAATGGTGGGAACTGGTGGTCAAGTAAGTTGTCATCAGGTCCTCATCTGATGACATCAGTCTCACAGTGACAGTGGATCTCTGCTCTTTCAATTGCACTGTAGCAAATTGAGCAGGAGATATCAAAAGGGACTCCTGGTGACACCAGATGAGTACCTCTAATCTGCCTTAGAAGCTGATCATACTAGAGTGGTTTATCAGATCTATCTAGTATAGGGTTCTCCTCTTGTAGAGGGGGTTCCACAGGATTCTCTGAAGGTTCTTCTTTGGGTTGAGAGGATTCAATATGAGGGTCTCAAGGTGGTGTTCCTCAGTTGGAGATGCTGTTACTTACTGAATGTAGAATCAATCTACGTGATGCCACAGTCAGCATTAGCTTATGAGTATGTGTTTGAGTTTCAATCTGAGCTATGACTATTAAAGTCTCAGATTGTTTTTGGAAAACAGCAAATCCTTGATTAAACATAAATAGGAGGCATTAAGCTATTAGCTCCACCATAACAGGCAATTCAAGACCATTATATAAGTTCGTAAATAAAGTGTAAAGGAACAAAAGGTCCAGCAGTCACCATGAATCTCCTATGCATGAGATGGAGGGAGATATCATGAAGTGCTAGTGAAAGACCTACTCCCTTGTCTAGACAACAGAGCTCATAACCTTTTAAAGTTGAACACTTCAAACAGTAGAGGAAATGAGCTTAATGGGAATACTCACTAAGGTAGAAGACTTGAGGTGGTAACCAAGTGACAAAGGTAAAGCAACAGTTGATAAGGACTGGTGCAGATAAAAGAACAGAGATGGATATTCTGTTAGAGGAGTGACTAGGCCAGAGCTCCTTCTCATATACAGTACAAGTTTTTTGTATCTGTATAGTAGTTCTAAATACATAGAACAATAACAGCCAATGGCAGTAAACTCTCTTATCATACTATAAGTATAAACCAATTGCAAAACATGAGCAGTGTAATATAGTAAACATAATGATCTGCCAAGATAGGATCATTTGTAATCATGCTTACAAGAAAGATAGGATAGATAAGAAGATAAGTATGATATGACATCTGACTAAAGTCTGATGTCAGATTAATGACATAATCATTAATCTCAACAGTGTATATTCTTGCCCTCAGTATGTTGTTCAATATTATATAAGTTGACATACATTGTGATGACTTGGGGTGGTGCCAAAGAACAAAAAAGAGAGATAGAAGTAGGGAACCCTAATGTGAAAGACTGGTGTAATGATGCACTGAAAGTTGTCAAAAAACAATAGAGGAATACTGGGATGATCAGAGGAGCTCAGGTGACAAGCACAATGATGAGACTATTATGCACCAAGACTCTGCCCCTGTCTGTCATTGTGATCTTGAGTCCAATTATGATCACCATTGTTGTCAGCTGATTCAGAGGTCCACATAGGTAAATAGCAGTGGGTGGAAGGAAGAGCTATGCCAGTACCTGAATGACATACCAAGTGATGTCATAAAAGATACTGACATTGTCAGGTGGTGGGTGGTTTGTCAGATTTACAAACCTTTTTCTCTGTGTTTGCTCATAATCTTTTAGACCCATTCCAACCAATACCCAACACTTGTGTGTATTGCCAAGGACATTTGCACTATCCCAGCAACCTCTGTTCCATGTGAGTGGCTGTTTTCAGCAGGTGCTGAGGTTACCACAGACTGCCAATCATGCCTTGGGGCAGAGAAATTTGAGCAGCTTCAAGTCTTGAAGCATGCATGACAAGCCAAAGTTGTCAATTTTGTGAAACTCAACTCATTTGCTCATGAGGAGATAGACATTGATGAGTTTCAAGCCCTCCTCTCTTAGGATGAAGAGCACACAGTTTGGGACAGGGTTGATGAGGTGGTGGAAATTTAGTTTGTCTGTTGTGAGTTCATTTCATTTGTACATATTTCAAATATGTTGTGATCTGACAGTGCATTACTACAAAAGAATGGTCATGACCAGTTTGTGACTGGTTGTGTGTGCACTAACCAGAAATGACAACTGGTAACCATGGTCCAGTCCTCAATGGTTTTGGTCCAGTTTAGTTGTCAGTTTTTCAAGCTATCTAGACCAGACCTTCAAACACTAGAGGTGAGTGAGGTATCTGAATTTGTCCTACTACATGTTGTACTGAAGTGTAGCAGATACCCACATGTGATTCTAGACAAGTTGCAGAGAGTTGTCACAGTGCTTGCAGGGATGCTGAGAGAAGACTTTGAGAAGGATGTTATAGACCCAGTGATGTCTGTATTCAGACTAGAAAGCCAGAGCTTACCATGTCCTGGAAGCAGCTCCATGAGGGGATGGTACAAAGATAAGCCCTACCCCACTTGACTTCAACCTCAAGCTACATCAGCATAGAAGTCCACACAGACTCTCATTGAGTTCCTTTACAAGAAAACTGCAGAGACATTGAGGTGAAATGAGTCACTCATAAGACTAGCAGGCTTTCAGGACTATGAGTGTATTTTCAGAGTGGTTGCCAGTGTCTCATTTTATATGAAGAAGCATTCAGGACTTTTTTTGGCTAGACACATGAGTACTACAGACATTTGATGAAAACATTATTATGGGAGAAAAGCCATCTGGGGTTTCCATTTGTGAACAGCTTACCTGCAGCTTCTTTCAACCTTGGTCCAAGAATGGTTTGTTTTCCACATCATGATTCCAAAAATCTGTCATTGACATATGCTGTATCACAGCTCTAGGTGACTTTGACTCAGATGCCAGTGGACATTTGGTCCTTGAGGAGCTGAGGCTTGTTGTAAAGTATTTGCCTGGGGCAACAGTCCTCATCCCATCAGCAGTGATGACCTATTTTAATACTGGTATTCAGATGAAATGTGCTATTCTTTTACCCAGCATACTTTGGGCTCTTTATTTTCTTATATCAAAAATGGAATGAGGACTATGAAAGAAGCAGCCTCTGACTTGTCTCCAGACCAAACAGTGGAAAGGGAGTGAGAAGCATAGGAGTGATGGAGTAAGAGACTGTCAATGTTCCCTTTCATGTCTGATTATGTCTTACCATGTTCATAGCTGTGGATAACTGTCATGGATTTGGGGGCTTTGTATCTTGTCTTCCATAGGGTGCTGAACTTGAGAATGCACTGTGGCTGAGTGCACAGCTCTTGGCTGAAGTAGCATACTTCACCTCCTTTTATTTACCATTGTCAGATATCACATTGCATGCCACAGCTCATGGCGACTCCTGCTTAGCTAGGCTGCCCCCCGAAAGGCAATATACAAGCATGACACAGGTCACCCTGCCACTGTGCTTCTCTCCTTCCTAGCAAAAGCTGTTGTCCTGTACCTTTGCAGCTGAGTCATCCACACAGGCAAGAAACAATGTGATGTTATGAGACCCCTCCTCTGTGTGGACCATTGACATCAACCTACTGGCCTGTGTCTTCCACTCATGGATACAATGCCACAAAGGTAGTGTGGAATGGACCACCAGTGCTCTGGCCACTATTGTTGTTGCACTGAGATGTCCACAAAAGTGGCTTTGACCCTGGTGGTAGACCTCATATATCATGGTGACCCACCATACTCAGCTGATTAAAAAGGGCTGCCACATGCTGGTTGCCTACCCCCATCTGATCACTCACCCACTTCAATGCAGACCCTTCCTGCTGAATTACACTCCTACATCTTTGTTGAATGCCTGTCTCCTGGCAGGTATCTCAAGCCAATCCTGAGCAAAGCCCCACTTCTTCTCATATACATCTCTTGCTGGTGGAGAAAGATTGTACTTTGCACACCCAACCTTGATGTTCCCTGGACACCACCTCTGAGGATGACTTCAGTGTCCACACTTTACAGCCTGTTTGTGCCATTGATGTGTCAGATTACTACAGCAAGTGGTTGTGTGAGCAGAGGCATGCCTATTGTCCCTGACAGTCATACTTAGAGATGACCCTTTGTTCCAGGACAAATGGATGGAGGATCTGTGCTTCTTCAGACACTGCTTTGAGAGCCTTCATATCATAGTGTTTTCAGGTTTAGAGCTGGACAAGTTACTAGAGAGGTGCACTCTTTTCAAGCATCTCACCATCAAAGGACAATATGAGCCAGATAGGGGCAGCCTTACAATTGCTTACCTGTATCCTTCTCTTTGGACACTCTCTTTAGATTTGATCGCAGCCATGCTGTCCTCTTTTCCCTGAATGAGCTGAGCAAGTCTCATTCACCTTGCCATCAAACTCCCAGAAGGTATGGTGTGCAATGCAGACATCTTGACCACCCTACTCAACCCCTGCCCTGGAATTTACAGTCTGGTCTTTGATTCTGTTTCTTTGACCAGCATTTCTTGCACATCATCCATACATCTAAATCTCTATATGGTGTCAACTGTATTTGATGAAGCCTTCAATTTTGAAGACTCTCAGAGCCTGCTTTTCATACTGTCTAACATTTTGTTATTTGAAGTTCTACTGGCCTTTGACAGACCTCTGGATGATGTTGTTGTGAGTCATGAATGGTACAACATCCCGGTTCCACAAGGCTCCATGCTTGGAAGTATAGCTGAATGTGACCTCACACTGAGGTTGAGTCACAAAGCAAAGATAGTTGAATTATTTAATCTTCATTGGGCAAGTGTGACACACTTGTACTTGAAAGCATCTGGAAATGAAGATTTGTGGGGAAGCATTCTGACATGATGCCCACACTTGCAAGACCTCACTGTCATAGGCAGTCCTTGCACTACATAGTCAATGTCTCTCTGTGATCCCCTCATCTACAATGAAGTGGAGTCACTGTATGTCAAAATGAGTGTGGAGCTAGAAAACCTCCTCTGCACAGCCACATTCCCTGTATTATGTGAGCTCATGATCCACTCACCCTATTATAGAGAACCTGAAGATGTGCTGGGATTCCTGTGAAGGTCAAGGTGCTCTCTTAAGGTGCTTTGTATTTCTAGAGGCCTTTCTAGCAGCTGGACTTTGGAGGAATAGGCAAATCTGGAGTCTTTGGTGTATTCATTGCACCATGAGATGATTACAATCTAATGGGGCTGGCTTGACTCATTCACCTTTCTGCTCAAATTGTGTCATTTCTTGTCATATGTCTGATATAGTTTAGATAGGACATGTTTAAAAGTTTGTAGACACTGTATACCTGAATAAATATGTAGGCTCCTTGCACTGTGAAACCAATGTGAACAGTGGAGGCAGAGTCTGCACATGGACATCAATTAAAGTCAATAATGTACAATATTGATTACTTTGAGACTGCTCATCATTCATGTTGGATGTGACATAGTAATGGCCTGCCGGTCACTGATACACATGAAGAGAGAGAGTTCATTCACAGTGTAGCAGCTATGGGAAAAACACCAGTAAGTGCAAATGACTACACTTTTATGTTTCTGCTACTGTCATACAAAACATGCTGATTGAATGGGGAAGGGGGGGAGCTTATGTGCTTGCAATTAACCCACACATGTTGTACTTATTTGTCACTCTTGAGGCTTTGTCATATTAGGGCAGGGTCATTTTGGCAAGCTTTGATCTTGATCTTGATGACAGCCAGCATGTATGGATGATCATCGACATATGTGTGTAGTTTGTGTATCACATCTGAATCCACTGGGTGGAGGTGGTCTCCATGAAAAGGTACATTAGTGGGGATGAGATGGGAATACACAGGTCTGGGGTGAAAGTTCCACTTTTGGGGCAGAAAACTGAGGAGTTTTGGAGGACTTTGACAAGGAGGGAGTGAGGTTGTATAGTGACAGGTGAAACAGTAAGGGAAATGCAAGTAGTACACAGACTGAGGTACATTTGTAAACTGACCAGAAAGGAGTGGGCTTCTATGTAGGTCAGCAAGCAGAGTCAAATGAAGGGGAAAAAATCACTAGTGCCTTCATCTCCCTCAGGCTGCTGGGCTCTTGCTATAGGTATCAAGCCCTGGCAGGCTCTGCATTTGCTGAGTAGCAGTAGGGGACTGTGATGAGTCTGAGGACTGAGGTGAAGAGGTGGGGTCATAGCTGCGACTGCTAGAGGTGTCAACATTTTCAATAGAGTGCTTGATCCCTCTAAAACATCTATAGTACCAGTCTTTGAACTGCTTGTAAGCCATATGCTCAGCTGTATTCACAACCTTCATTTGATACCTTTCACAACCTAAGTTCCACTGGATCTCTGCTGCCAAAAGTGACTGTATGTTACACTCAGGATCAAGTTGCTAGCTGAAAGAGGCAATTGAGTCCCTAATCCTGAGTAGTCCCCAATGAATCATAGTGTCCACAGCACCCATCTTGATTTTGAGAAATAGTGTCCATGGGTTGTGGGTTACAACTCTTGTTGCCAATTGGCTATACTCACACTGCTTGCAAACAAGCTCTGATTGACATTCTGAATCACAATCTCTAAATCCCCATCCTTGACCCAAATGGAAATAGTGATGACAGATATATGGCACCAGGCATGACCAGTGACCTTGACTAGGTCAAGCCAGTTGGAATTATGATCTGTCAGCTCTAAATTATCCATGAACTCCTCAAAAGAGGTACGTTCTTGGAGGTGGCTAAATTTGGACCATGTAGCCAAGTCCTCCTTCAGACTACAGTACTTATCTTCTGAGATAACAACCATGATAACCATAATGATGCTTGAGTGGACAATGGTCTCAGATTGAGGTTTCTTGAGAAGGGAGTCTTTATCTTGAGAAAATACACATTCACAAATATATATGACCTCAGCTTTCAATTGATTTCCAGACAGGTGCTCAAGCATAATGGCAAGGTCAGGTGTCATATTGAAATCACCAGACTTTGACTTGAATGACATGTTCATTTTGATGGAGGGGGCAATCAGCTTTGGATTGAATGCAACTTGTTGGATGACACCAGAAAATGTATGGCTCAGCTTGCTAAGAGGAGCCTCATGTGCTGGCCTTGCCAGCTCAGCAATAAAGATATGCTTGTGTGTGCTGTAGATCAGTCTATTAAACTAAGAGTCAGAAATTGACTCATGGATGCAAAGAGGAAACTTGCCTACATTTCCTTCCAAGCACAGCTGACTCTATGATCTACATTAAGAAGTTATATTTTGTGAGGCTAATCAGAGAATTATGAAACTTTCAATGCTTTACCATGCCATAGCTCATCAGGGCAAGAGTATAATCTTATGCTATGCTAGCAATCCTGAGAAACATATACTTCTACTTCTGGTGTGAAGAGTATAACATTTCAGTGTCCTCACAGATCAGTATTGGTGATGTTGTGGACCATTGCTTATGTAAGCTTCTTTTCATGGTTATCATGTGACATGTCCAAGCACTACAACTCTCTCACCACAATCACCACCATGCCCTGTCAGACAAAGAAAGCATTGAAATCTACCATGAAACCAAAACCCAACTAGAAAACATCTCACTTCATGGTTTGAGGACCTGCTTTAGACAGGTTTAGGTTAACACCTACTTTAGTGGCACTAGACAAAGACATTTGGACTCAATCTCTTGACAAGATTCATGGGTACAAGCTCCCTGAGGAGAAAGAGTATTCTCACCCTAGTGGTGGCAAGTACCTCTATTACAGAGTCAAGATCTTCAACTTGAAGAGAAACTCCTTTGGCTTCCTCTCCATTCCTCTCTGATATTGCAACTGATGGATTCAACTGTGCTATATGATTGTTTATACTTGCTGCAAATGGGCAACATGGTTGGCATGCAAGTCATCCAAATACAAAATATGAGGCCTCACTCAAACATTGGTTGACAAAGTTGCACAGCAAAATGCCCCTCAATTACTATATTACCTCATATTCCAACACAAGATTATTGAGGAGCTACTGTTGCACACAATGGATGTGAAAGAGAAAGACTACCTGGATGTCTTTGACAAATTTTTGATATGAGATGCCAAAGGTTGGCTTTGGAAATCTTACAAAGATCTCACTGAAAACAAATGGGTGTGGTTGAAGGTTGATCCAGCTAATCCTAAATGCACAATTTTTCAGGAAGACTGCTCTTGTTCAATGCTGGACTTGCTAATACCATCATTTTGCAGATTGAAAGTTGCAAGCTCATATTGCCCCTAAGTCACTCACACCCACAGACAATGAAAAGTGTAATAACCTACTACCACTTCAAGGACTTATGGAAGAAAAGGTTGTGTAATGTCATCACATACTACAACAATAATGATCTTTGGAATGAAATGATCAAGCTCACTGTTGACTTCCACCACACCAAGTATCTCAATGTGTGGCTTGAGGGGGATGCACCAGAAATTTATTTCTTGATGGCAGAAGAGGACCTTTTCTTCAACCACCCACAACAGTGAGTCACATACATTTTATCTAACCTTCAATGAACGATGAATGCTTCCCAGGCCCACTCCACTATAAGTTATTCAACTTTCAAGACTAGATAACAAACTCAAAGCATAGGCCCATGTCTTCCACCCCCTTGAATAGGGCTCCCAACCTTGTTCTTGATTTCCCTGAGGCAAGGCATGTACTCAAGGTGTTTGCAGACCCCACTTGAAGGTCAAAATCCCCAAGATGCCTAGTGAACTGCAGTGACTCTTTGGTGACCACTATGACAGTTTGTTTTGGTTAAAGGTGCTAGACAAGATCATTTTTAATGAGGGCAGCCAGTTCAGGCTTAAAGAAGGTTGAGCTGATGTAGTGGCAGCTCAGTGTGTTGTAAATGCTTTCACATTGGCCCAGTCAGGGCCAAGTCATAAAAACAATGCTGCTATTGCCAATTAGCAAGAGGGTCACATATCTACCCCAGCTCTGAACATGCAAGACACAATGAAGGTGGTATTTCATACAAACCTAGACAGCTTGACAGATCAGTGAAAGGGTCAGATATCTATGCCAGCACCAGAAGCACAAGGTGCATCAAAGATGGGAGTTCATGTGAACCCAGACAGCTTGGTTGGAAATGCTGTTGCGACAGCTCAGCAGCCCATACTTGTTTCACCACCAGCCCAGTAGGACAAAAACATTCCAATTGATAATGTTACCATGCATGTGCAAGCACGCCACTGCTCACAGCACTCCTCATGCTGCAAGAGAACCATCACCTGCCCTGAATCTGCTTGAAGTGAGTGGTCAAGGTGAGAGCAGAGTGAGAGTGAACCCTGCCCCTCAAGATTACATACAAGACTTCCTTGCATTGGACCATACCATGATTTAGCTATTTTTTGCACTGTCTTTCTTCTTTGTACATTAATTGAAGTGGGGGTGGTTTGCTATCTCTCTTTTAATCCTTGTATCTTATCATATTTATCTCTAATAATACAATAGGGTTTGCAAAATTTAGAGTAGTCCTAAATGGTGTTCTGTATGCAAATTAGGTGGAGTTAAAAAATATGTAATTGTGATGAAGTAGGGTTAGTTAGTAGCCTGAGCACATTGCAAAGCAAGCATGCAAGAAGAATAGGTGAGTTAATGAAACAGTTAGCCACACAGGACTACAGTAGGGTTAGTGGCCTGAGCACACAAGCAAAGTGAGCATGTAAGGAAAGTTTGAAGGAGCAGGAGGTGTTAGGCAAAATGGATTAGAGTTAGTTGCCCAAGCATACAAGGAGAACCCTGTCTCCACCTTTCTGTTTCAACACATGGTCTCATCAGATCCATACATGATGCAAATTGAGACGGTCTCTGAACTTTAAGTATTCCCTTGAAGGCCAGTTTGAATTAGAGCTAGAATAGTCAAAGAACTTTCTAGAAGAAAAGAAGACACACCTGAAACATGTGCCTTGTTTCAGATGTAAAACACCCCTGAAAAAGAAGTGTTTCATAGTGGTAATTAAAAAGAAGCATCAATACTTCTTCTTCACCACAGTCTTCTTATTGATACCATGAAACATATCTCAGCTACACCAGATCTGATCTATACAGAGGATGGAGTAATTATAATTACAACTACATAACCATATTTCTAACAAAATGAATGTTGTACCATGTATATAGACTCTGTGAGATGTCTTATATCAAATTCCAGAGAAAATGGCAGCCAGAAAAATATTGTACATCTCATATAAGAGAGTAGGGGGGCAAGTTATCTACCCATTTAAGTGGTTTTTTGTAATTGGATTTGGGTTCCAGAAGGGTTTGGGTATAAAAACAATAAAGGAAATACTAAATATTAGTATATAAAATGACCACAAAACATTAGTTTATCTGACAACTGAAAAGTGTACAACAATGATACACACAAAGTTATGCAAATTTGACTGACATGAGATATGAGATCTTATGTCTCAAATGTGCACAACAATGATCTCTCCAAAGTTGCACATATTTGATATAAAACAGATGGATATAATTGATATATTCAAAGTGTGCAATAATAGCACTGTCAAAATTGCTCAGATTCTATCTACAATATCAAGCAATACTAAAGGCTTTTGTTGTGTGTATTTGAAACACATGCTTGTCCATATATCATATCAGTCAAAGTTGCACACTTTTATATATCTGATAGTGAGACTATATAGTGTTGAATATATTGTGATGGGTTCTTAGGTACAAGTCATGCCAGTGATATGTACTTTGTAGTTGTCACTGGAGCTAGGCATGTTAGATGATTGAGATTATTCCCATATATGATACTTATATTATGCATATTAATAATGTCTATTTAATCACAAACAGACACACATTTGTACAATATTAATAAAATCATTTATGATGTTAGATTTTATCCATATCATATTAAATTTGATATGGTATTTGTAACAAGTATTTATTTGTTTATAAAATCAGATGTGAATATTAAATAAGGATAATGTCATAAAACAGTGTCTGGCTACATAATATGAGCATAATATATGGGAATAATCTCAATTGTCTAACATGCCTAGCTTTAGTGACAACTATAGAGTCCATATTTATTTACTTTGCTGTCTATACAAAACATATAGTTAAAAGTACATATCACTAGCATGACTTGTACATAAGAACCCATCACAATATATTCAACACTATATAGCAATAGGCTTAACTCCTTTCTCTTTTTTTAAGTCTGCCTACTCTCTCCTAGTACTATCAATTATCCATATCATCTGATTTTTGAGTGGCTGAAATCACCTTGCTTGACAAGGTTTCTGTCATACCTAAAAATTGTGGGAAATGCAGCCCCTGTCTTATCAGATTTTGCCAAAAGTCTGTCAGCAAATTGTTAAAGTGCTGATCTGATTTACAGGCACACCATGCTCTTGTACATTCACATATACTACAGTTTTCTTGTATCACACCCCATCTCTCTCCACCCCTGCAATGTCTTTTTGTCTAGCTCCTCAAGCCTGTCATTTTCAGCAAGTAGTTTCATCTGATGGCTGTTCTGAAAGAGTTTGTCATCAAAATCTCATAGCAATCAGATTGTCAAGCAATCTGAACTCTGAGATAGTGTAACATAGAGATTAAACAAAGTCAGTCCACCTGTGGGAGGTGTTGTGATGTCTATAATAATGGAAGGAATCATTTGACCCTGTGTACAATAATCTATGAATACATAGACTGCAGTCATTGGAAACTGACATCAATAGGACAGTACATGTGATAGCTTTCCCCTCTGAGGTTTGAAGTTGAAGACTTCATATGGTAGAGGAAATGAGCTTAGTGGGAATACTCACTAAGGTGGAGACTTGAGATAGTAACCAAGCAACAAGATAGAGCAATGGTTGATGAGGACTGGTGTAATATAAGAAAAACAAAGATGAAACTTCTGTTACAGGAGCAACTAGGTAGAAGCTCCTCATATACAATACATGTTGTTTGTATCTATATAATATTTCTAAATACATCGAACAATAGTAGCCAATGGCTATAGTCTGTCTTATTATACTATGAGTAATAACCAATAGCAAAACATGAGCAGTGTAATAAAGTCAATGTAATGATCCATTAAGATAAGACTATTTGTAATCATGCTTATGATAATGATAAGATAAGATAGACCAGAAGACAAGCATGATATAACATCAAGATTATGTCAGATTGATTACATGAGTATCAATCTCAACACTGAGGACTTATTCTAGATATAGAATTTTCTTGATGATGGCTTAATGGGGATGACTCCCTCTTCTAAGTCCTTGAGTGGTGAAGTTCTAGTTCAATTAAGTTTGACCAGGATACACAATGGGAGGAATTTGAGCTTGATGATACACTCAGTGCTCATAATTGTGGGTTCTTCCTGGCTAAGTAGGATGTCAATGACTATGCTGCATATACCATTGGTGATGTTGAGATCAGTTTCAATGTTTTGTGTGACCATGGCTTTCATTCCAATGCTAACCTTCATCATGTCTGGGAGGTCATGGGTTTGTCATTTGCAATCAGATTTGTTGCCTGTTCCTTGTAGGACTACAGTATAGCATTTGGTGAGTGTCAGCAGTTGACCCTTGATGTATCCTCTGCCTGGCACTGTAATATGACAGTGTGTGTGTTGTACTCATGCTGTCTCAACACCACATTGTTCCACAGTCATCAAATATCATAGTATGGAGTTATCAGCAAAGCATTGGTCTATAGATCTGATATGAAGTCTGTTTCAAGGCATTTGGGATTGGTGAGAAGCAGCATACACAATATTCTCACATCCTGATCCTACACCTGACCAAGCTGAAGATGGTGCAGAAAGTGTTGCCATCCTTTGTCCACCATATGTATCTGTTCTTTCAGAATGACAACTATCAGGCTCTCTTCATAGATCAAATGTCCTGTGATGCTATCTGCATTTCATTATGATACATCTGCTGAAAAATAGAGTATGTCTGTCATACTGCATGTAATGGGAGGGAACTGAAAGAAATCTCTGGTTTTGATGGCAGAGACACTGCCAAATGAATATAAAGACACTGGCTGCTCTGAAACTATTTTTCCAACACCAATGTTCTAACAAAGCTTGGCCAGGAAAGTCTTACTAATCATTGATATCTCATTAGTAATGAGGTGTTTAATGTGTTTCCAGAATACTTGAAGCTTTACTTTGGTCTTGGGACTCATCATAGTCTCACCACTATCCTGGTTTGAGATCATACTAATAGTGTGTTGTCTTCCCATCAATCAACTGGCTAGATCATGGTTATGCAATTTCAGGTCCAAAAACCAAACCTAACTAGACTTTTAAACACTACATGCTTATGATGGAGTGCCAGAGTATCACTCTCTTTCTTACTAAAAACATCAGTGAAGTCATGATACTCCAGAGGAACTTCAGAGAGATTGATCCTTTCAGGCTTATAAGAGGCAGAGCATAGGTGGACATCTGAAGAACAGAGTTGCAAGCTATACTGCATGAAGTCCTCTAGGTGACAGGCCAAAGCAAATGCAGGCATGCTTGCTAGTGCAATGTGAGAAGCCTTACAGTCAGAGAAACTCAATGGATTAGAGGATGGGGTTTCAGCTTTGACTAAAGGGGTCAGGGGCTGTAAAGGAGAGCTCAGTTTTGTTAGCATGGACTGCTCAGGTGAATGGAGAGAGATGCTGCTTGAAACCCAATCAATCAACAGATTGTAGCAGGTGAGCCAGTTGTGTACAAGTACAAGAGAGCAGGAGCTATCTAATGGAGTGACATAGAATGTTGTCAGAGTAATATCACAGTGGACATGGAGATTAATTGTTCAAGTGATGGTGAAGTTTGAGGTTCTATCAAAGAGTCAGAGTTGTAGTGGGGGTACAGGATAAGTTGAAAGATTATATTCATTAGTAAATACTGTATCTATAAAACAATTGAAGAAGCTAAAGTCTATAAGAGCAGAGAATGGAGCATTAGAGTACAATGCTAAGGAAACAGATAGCATAAGGGACTTGAGATCAGAGAGAGCAGACATGTTGAGTCTGATCTCCTTTGGTGCACAGTCAAGATCAACATGACCTTCTACCCATGGAAGTCATAGAGGTCACTGATTATTTTTTTGTCTCCAAGAAGACCTCTGGTTGGATTTCTGGAGCCTTAGTAGAAGTAGCACAGGCCTTGGATGTCATGGAGGTGGACTTGAGGCATTCCTTGACCATGTGCCTGCTGCTACCACAGAATATGCAGAGCTTATTGTCAAAGTACTGCTTACACTCTACAGCAGTGAGTTTGCCATCACTTCCTAATTTGGAGGAGAGGTCAGGCTTTGGAATTGTACAGGTGGCTTTCCTCTTGGACTTTCTGACATCCTTGGAGTCTTTTGGATCACTGGAGTTAGGTGTGAAGGAGAATGAAGTGAAGGGCTTCTCAGAGTTCTTCAAGAAGGAGGTTGTAGGTTTGGCCTGGCAATTTACTTTGGACTTGCACTCCCAATATCAGGCATATATAGCATAGACAAGGGTATAGAGCCCTTCTATTGTCAGAGGTTTACCAACATAGGAGATTTTGTTCTTGATATGGCTGGGGAGACCATTGTAAAAATGGTGTCAGAGGGCTCCTCCTCTATACCTCAGACTTGGGAGGCAAGGTGATTGAACTCCACAACATATTTGTTGATACACTGTCCATCCTTCATCAACAGATGATCTAATTGATGCTCAGCATCTTCAACTGGATTGTGCAGACTGAAGTTCATCTGGAGTTCTTTGACTATCTCCTTGCAGCTGTCTATCCAGATCAGACAGATGTCTGGTCCAGGAAATTGGGCTTAAACCATTCAAGAGCAATCCCCTTGAGGTGGGATTTGGGGAAGGCTGAGGCATCTCCAAGATCATCCTCAGGGTTTCCTCTGAGGTCTATTGGACTTTTGAGGGGTTTGTTTGAAGAAGGTGAAGAAGGTTGTTGGCTTGGCTACCTGGTAAGTCACTTTATTCAGAGTATAAGTATGTAAGTACCTTGGCTACCTGGTAAATCACTAAGTAGCCAGAGAATAAACTGTGGTGCGATGTAGGGTAGATTAGGTAAGCACCTAAAGCGGAAATAACTCCTAAATATTCCAACACTCCCCCTCAAGCATGAATCTGGCAAGATGAGTGCTTGCATCATGAAGAAAGGATGAAATCTAAGTAAGAAATCAAGAAAGGGAATAAATAC